>JANAVB010002717.1:0-10372 GCA_029216955.1 Iris pallida
TTCTTGTCTTTATGTAAACTGTCATCATCTTAAGGACATGTTCACACACATCTATTTTTATAATCCGAAATTCAACTGCAAACCTTAGATATCACTAACTACCAAGTGATTTATTGTGCTTATGTTGATGCTATCATTTTTTATGATTAGCACAAAAAAAAAATCTGTGGTGTAATAGGCTCTTCTAATTGAAAAACTACTGGACACGCATTACCGACTTACTGCATTTGTTTATAAAACAGGTTTCCTATATTATAGTTTGCCTATGGTTGAAGGGCTCTTGTAACTAAAATTTTGGACTATTCGGAGCTGCCATTCTCTAGGTGCTTCCGTCATATTCAGGCATATTTATCTGTTGTAATTTTTTTCCCTTCAGCAGGTTGTTGTTCGTTTCACCAATCTTATGGGAAAATGCCAATATAGACTCAGTGCATGTGTTAGTATGATACTGCTAACTGTAGTATATGCTGCTTTGCAACTAATAAACGTTATTGCTTTTTATTTATTTTGGCAGTGATGTGGATCTTCCTGAAAGAAATGTTCAGCAAGAATCTTATTCATCTGATGATATAAAGTATGGTCCTGTAAGTGTGAGGGAAGAAAGAGACTCACAGGGTAATGTACATGATAGACGAAGATCTTGTAAGCTTCATCCTAAAAATGCGTCCTCATTGGAGGAAAGGGCACATAATGAAAAAGAAGCTGGTGATGGAGTCAATGCTGGGAAGATACCTCGACCAAGAAATGAGGAACATAGAGAACCACATCAAGATACAGAATCCATCAGAAGATCTAAGAGAAAGGCTGATAAAAGAAATCGACACGATTCAAAAGATTCAGACTCCGAGGAAACTGGTTCTGACAAAAACCAGATTATGGAGAAGCGGAGGCATAAGAAGTCTGACAAGCGAAAGAGAGATTCAGATGACAGTTCTAGTTCTGATTCCCAGGTAGATGATAGGAAGGAGGCCAAAAGAAGAAGAAGGGATGAGAAAAGGCTGCGGAAAGAGGAGAGACGTCGGAGACGTGAAGAAAAGCATCGTAAAAAGTTAGAACGCCGTGCAAGCAAGGAGAAAGTGAAGTCTGTTGATATGTTTAACCCCCCTTCTGATTTTGAGAAAAATCACAATAATTCTGACGACTCAGATGTCGCTGGCACGAGGAAGAACATTCATCCAAGTGATGCAGAGGAAACAGAGTCTGAACAGAAAAAGCTTGAGATTGAGCTGCGAAAGAAGGCCCTTGAATCTCTCAGAGCAAAAAAGGCTATTAGTCATTAATTGTTTTTCCCCTTAGGATATTTGAGTTACTTTTATGTCATGCAGGATACTGTCTTTCACTTTTGTTAATCATAAGCATTTATGTGTTATCTAGATTGTGACGTTTGTTATATGGACTTAATGTCTCATTTTATATAATTCAAACTGTTTGATGCAATCTGTTTACTCTGGCAGCTGAAGTGGATTAATGCCGATTCCTGAGCTATATAGATGCTTCTTATGCACTTCTTCCTGCTAGATTTTCTGGTAATGTTTGACTTGACCTTCTTGCTGATTTATTGTATTGTAATATATAACCTCTCAGACATTATATCCTCTCTCCCACTCGGACTTCGGCCTATATAGGTTATAGAAGTAATGTTCATCTGAGAAACTACAACTAGGAATATTACTAATTTTGTTAAATTATGCAATTACCTAGGTTTCTAGTTGACTGTATTCTTAGAATAATTGATACCTTTCTATTTCTGGCCTTAGACTTAATTATCCACAATGATTGAGGAAAGAGTGGAAAGGGAGTTAGTTGGATTTTTTTTTTTTTTTTTTTTTTCTGTTGTTGAAACTGAACTAAATCAAGTTTATGGCTGATTGATAGATTTGAAAAGTGTCAAGTAAAACTGGTAGCGCTGGCCATGTGCAGAACCACATGTTGTACATCAAGTCAGGTGATATGCTAATGTGCTTTTTCAGTTTTTCCAGAGGGAACTTCTTAGATATAACCTAAAGCTGCATAGAAGTAATATGGTCATTCCTATATCTTATATATTGGTTAACATCTAGATGGTTGGCAGCTTAATTTCGTTGTGGGGACATTTAAAAATTACGTCAGAGTGATATGACTTCCATCATTTCATGTTCATGTCAGATGATAAATTCCTTTGAAGGCTGTTGCAATGTATGTATACTTGCTTTATGATCTTGTAACATTTATGATTACAGTTCATGATGCCCAAACCTGATAATAAGAGGGAATTGATAATTTGTTTTTCTCCACCAATTTATTTCTGAATTTGTCGTTTACAGCTGCTTGCCTGAATATTTTCTATTCTCTTTGTATTAGAGAATCCCACTTTAATTGACTTTCACCTTCTGGTGTTGTTCTTGCTGCTGTCGACCTTTATTGTTCTTGTGACTATTTTATTGGAAATGTGACTATTTGATTAGAACTGTTACCACTTGATTTTTGAGAAGGAAAACATCATTAAAATTGTTGTATATGCTACATATTTTTGTATTTTGTTAATTGTTTAATAGCTCTACGAGTGAATTTTTACCTCCACTTTTGTGCATTTCATTTTCTTAGAGAAACTAAGGAGAGCCCCCACTAACTGCCTACACCCACCCCTCCAAACACCAAAGACATACAAGTTCTGAACTTGGGCTTTCTCCCATTCCGAAGGGAGGTTTCCAACAGCCATCATGTCATGCATACTAAGAGAGTGCAAGTTGTCTAGATGTTTATGGTTCAGCACTAATTCAAGCTAATTATTCAAAGAAAAGTGAAATATTATTATAAGACTGAGGAAATGCTAATTTCAAAGACATACACAAGTTCTGAACTTGGGCTTTCTCCCATTCCAAAGGGAGGTTTCCAACAGCCATCGTGTCATGCATACTAAGAGAGTGCAATTTGTCTAGATGTTCATGGCTCAGCACTAATTCAAGCTAATTATTCAAAGAAAAAGTGAAATATATTATAAGACTGAGGAAGTGCTAATTTAGCACTGAGGCTTTTTTTTACTATCGTACTGGTGCGTCCTGTGTACTCTATCCTAAACTATGACGCACTCTATCCTAAATTATTATCATAGTATCTTTTTAGTCATATAGTTTGATTATCTATATAATAACACTACCACCCACTGTACCCAATTTTTTTGTGCCGTGTTCTTGGACTATCATTTTTGAACTATGTTAACAGTCTCCTCTCTAAAAAGCCATATATTCTTTTATCAACTGAAGTAACTTTAGGTAAACCCCTGAATCTAGTTGCTAATTTAACTAACATCCTATGACTCCTAATCGGTGCGTCTATTAGTCTCCGTTTTACAGTATCAGTCACAAGCACATCATATCTCAATTGTTACCAACTCTTAACTTCCAAAAGTGCACTTATTATTATCCTATTTTTTGTGTATCGTGACTATCGTCACTTATCCATCTTAGCATTCTCATTTTGGTACACTCATTCTGTGGACATCTTCCATGGTTTCAATATTCACCAACATTCTGCCCATAAAGCATGAATGGTCTTATTGCAATCTTACATATTTTTCCTTTTAATTTTTAACTCCATGTGTATCCTACTTACTTGAAAACACCCAAAAGCTCTCCTCTATTTTAACCATGCTGTATAGTTCTACAAACAACATTGTTTCAGCATTTCTTTTTCTATGCTTATTTATTTTTTAATATGAAAACTCATTGTGCAACATCTCAACCCATAAAACCATGGTTGGTCCTATTGCTGTCTTATAATATTTCCTTTAAATTGAAGAGTATCCTACGGCCATACAGCACTCCAGATCCACTCCAACTATCCTATTTTATTTCTATGAACAACATTCTTCTCGATCTCTCTATCATGATAAATGAATGATTGTAAATAGTGAATATCGAGTTTGTATCTTGGCCACCAATATGGATTTCTGCTAAGGCTACATCTCAGCTATTCGTCTTATTAGTGTAAAAATTTTGAATGCTCTTTTTGCTATGCCCTAGTCCACCCTTGCTCACTTGATATTGCACCAGGATGTATTAACGCAACAGGTATGGTAGACGCCTTCCAATGAATTACCCTAGCTCAATTATCATTGCACTGAGGTGGGAATGATGCAATGGGTTTCTACTGAGTGATGACCCATTGTGTATTCTTTAAGGATTCATATAATTGGATTTCAACAAAGTCTAAACAGCGATAGTAATAATAACTATTGTTATGATTACTACAATTATTATCTTTGGGGTGGGTGGAGCTACGTGTTATCGTATTTCACATACCTACGATTTCTGTTATGAATAATTAGTATCATGACAGATATAGGTAAACAATCACATGGTGAAAGACATTGATTGATGGAGATCCTAAGATATGATACATGTTAAATGTTTTATTTGCATTCTTCATGTGAAATTCAGATATGAGCATTTCTGTAAACATTTGCTGAGCATTTCCTTGAGATACAATGCTCTCAGCTGGACTCTCTCTGCTTCACTTAATTACTTGTTCAGTCTATCTTCTGGTGGCATTATTAATTGAATGCTTTCATTGTATCTTTTCTTTTAGAAACAGTTGCTTATTTTATTGAAAACTGCATGCTTGGCTGTATCCAGATTGATAAGGAGTATCATCTTCCCCATTGGTTTCTGTACTTTTGTCCATGGCGTGTTCATACTGTGGGGTTAAGTTCAATTGCACCATGTTGTCCTCTCTTTAGAACTCCTGTGTGGTTTTGAGGCGTATAGTTGTTTTTGTGTGTGACATGTTGCTTGTCCGAATGCATTCATATTGTTCTTTCTTGAATTAGTTACCACTCATGAAAGTCGTCAGATCTCAGTGCATTTGGCAAATACATGGAACAAGTTATAGAGGATTTTATGTTACTATCATTTGGTTGTAGGAAAAATCTCCTGCTCAATATTCCATACATTATGTTTTGAAGTTATGGGCTCACTGTAACGTACATGTTCCATGTTTCGAACAGGAACAGATGGAATAAAGAATCATGCTCCAGATACATAAAACCTGCATAGCATGGATGAACTCATTTGCTAGGGTAGAAATGTTATATGCTGGGGGCTTTTGTGTCAACAGAGGCAAACTAATCCAATGAGGGAAAGTGCTAAAAGTTTGTGGGGAAAGTACTTCTTCCCTTGACCTGAAATAAAAGACTTTGTTGAATGTATTCATAGATGCTAATAGTGCGAGGTGATTGAATGAGACTGCAACTCAAGGTTGTGATATATGTGTTTCTGCTAATGGTGCAGGTTGATTTGAATATACAAGAATAGTAGAATACAGAAAAGTTGGCAATTGGCAGTAAAGGAAAGTTGATGAAAAGGAACGAGGAATGAAGAGGTTTCTTGGAATAATTGAAGTTGTCAAAGAAATAGAACACATAAATATGTGCTGATGGAGCATTTACAGAGAGGGCATATGAGAAAAGAACAGTTTGCTTCATGTTGCTGCATATGTGTAAGTCTGGAACAAATCAGAAAAGGAATGCTTTGCCAGCATATTTACCATGTTGAAGGTGGTTGAATCCAGCAAGTTTGTGGTGGAAGGTTGATTTATTCATTTCTGTGTGGCCTGTAGGAGCTTGTGTTGAACTTGATAAATAGATTGGTATTGAGTGTATTAGAAAGGATTGTGTGGAATAGTTTTAAGAACTGATGTCAACATTCAAGTCCAACATGAAATAAATATACATGGTCAATTGTAGCATGTACATTTTTTTTCTCCCGTCTATATCCGTTTGTTCTCTTTTGTGTTAAGGTGTTGGGAGTGAAGGTGCTTGGAATATTTAAGGAGAAATGCATAGTGAATGTGAGTTTAGGTGGCCACATAGTACGCACTTGTGTGAATCAAAGCTGCCAGCGATGAAAGTTAATTCAAACCTGGTAGTTTAAGTTGTCCAATAAAGGTGAAATCTAAACTGGTCTGTTTCAGTATAACTAAAGGTAGTTGATACTTCATTCAAGTTTTGAATAATGTTGGTTGCATACATCGAAAACATACCTTCATTGTACTGTATTTCACTTCATTTTGTACTGGTTCGTACAAATAGACAATGTTTCCAAAAGGTCTTTAAACACGTTGGCACCGAATCTTTTATTTTCTAGTGATAAGTAGAGAGCGTTTGACCTTTTTCAAGTGGCATCTATGTTCTAGAGTAACTTTACCTATTATTGCTGATACAAGTTTAAAGGAGCACTACAAATTAATTAACATGATACCAGATTAAATAAACAAAATAGACTAGGAATTTGAATTTGGAGTAGGATCAACATTTTACCTATGTTAAGTTCTGGGGTGATTGCACTTAACTACATGATCTATCAAGTGGAGAGCTATTAAATCCTAGGGGAAATCTAAATCCAAGGGATGATTATCTTTAGTTGATTGTTCGATCCTTTTCTTTTTCTCCTTCAATTCCTCCTCTGCCATCTTCTTCTTATTATTCCCATCCTTCCATCTCGTCTCCATCAACGCCTCATCCCCAAATGACCCTCCCTTTTGGTTCCAATTTGAACTCAGATATAAATCTACAAGTTGGATTTTTGGATGATTTAGAGGATGATGCGGTGTACAAGGGTACCAGTGGATAGCAGGAAGAATGAAGAGGGAAAGGATATATGGTGAAATAAGGGACGAATGGAGGGTAAGAAGGAAGAATGTTAAAATAATCCTTTAGGGTTGGAGTCAATGGACTGATGCTAAGTCAGACAGTGAAGCAATGGGAGGCGACGAGGCGGTATAAAAGGGTACCAGTCAAGGTTCTAAACGGCGGTAGGGGTGCACGGTGGAGAGAGTCCACCTACCGCCTAGGTGGTAGGCGGTCGATACATTTTATACTATTTTACCACTGTTTTGCATAATATGTATATTTTAAGGAGGGTGTTCCATGCATAACTAAGTTGTAGAACGGAGATTTATAAGTTTTATTTTTGTAAAAGTGAACCATAGGCTCATAATGCCCTACAAAACCTTTTTTGGCCAAAATATCTTGTTAGGTATTGCTCAGCCTAGGCGTCCGCCTACGCCGCCTCACCTCCGCCTATGCCGCCAACCTCCGTTGTTCGCCTACTCCGCCGCCTACTCCACCGCCTACCGAAAAGCGGGCGAGAGAGACCACCTACCGCCTAGGCTGCTGCGCCTAGGCGGATGCCATTTAGAACACTGGTACCAGTGGAAGGATGAAGAGGCAAAGGATATGGTGAAATTAGGGAGGCAAGGAGGTTAAGAAGGAAGAAGAGTAAACTAAGTTCTTAGAGATGGATTAATGTTAAGTCAAAGAGTAAAGTACTGCTCACCTCCCTGGAAATAGTCCACAATAGTTAAGTGCATGGAAAATTTACCAGGTTTTAAAGTTCTTTCCGAGGCTTCGCAAAATAGTTTGTGGGAGTGAACTACACTATACTAAGTCAATTAATAGTATTACAAGTAAAACTTGCAATCCTAATGCATGAGTAAACAACTCGAGTTTGATTAGACCCATTAACTGGGATTTGTTTGGTGAGGATGAGGCGGTGGTAAAGGGAAGAGGAGGCAATGGTGGATAATGGGAAGGATGAAAAGGGAAGGAAATAGTGGAAAAGAGATGAAAGGAGTGTAAGAAGAGTTGAAATAATTTTTTGGAGATGGATTAGTGTTTAGTCCTATTGCATATGAGAAAACAACTCGAGTTCAATTAGACCCCTTAATTTGGGTTTGTTTGTGAGGAGAATGAGGTCGTGGTAGAAGGGAAGAGGAGGCAGTGGTGGATAATGGGAAGGATGAAAAGGAAAGGAGAAAATGGACTAAGAGATGGAGCGTAAGAAGAGTTAAATAATTTTTTAGAGATGGATTAGTGTTGAATCCTATTGCATATGAGTAAACAATTCTGAGTTCGATTAGACCCATTAACTTGGGTTTGCTTGCTGAGGAGGATGAGGCGGTGGTAGGAGGGAAGAGGAGGCAGGCGGATACCGGGAAGGATGAAGAGGAAAAGGAAATAGTGGAGTAAGAGATGAAAGGAGCGTAAGAAGGAAAAAGGGTAAAATAATTTTTTTAGAGATGGATTAGTGTTGAATGAAACAGTAAAGTGACAGTCACCTCCATGGAAATAGTCCGGAAGAGCCAAGTGTACAAAAAGTTTACCAGGTGTGAAGAGTCTCTGCCCTCCCCCCCCCCCCCACCCCCCCCCCCCCCCACCCCCCCCCCCCCCCCCCCCCCCCCCCCCCCCCCCCCCCCCCCCCCCCCCCCCCACCCCCCCACCCACCACACACACACACACACACACAAGTAGTTCATGTGAATATACCCCAAATAATTCATAGTATTCTAAGTGATCACGGAATGCTATTGGTGTATGCACAATGTTAAAAAAGGATTAATCAGCTGAGTAATCAGCTACACGATCCAATTATTCGGGTGACAAATTAATCAAAGTTTCTTGGGCCACTTGTGATTAATCGACGAAGTAATCCGATCAATTGATAAGAGGTCATAGACCAAGCGCATAATGCTGTGTATGCGTATACAACTCGAGTTCAATTAGACCACATATTCATGCATGCCAAAAATAGAATCTCTAATGTAGTGTATGTTACCATATTACCTAAGGAGCAGTGCTACGTTGCCTGCGGGTTTGGACCGCAGTCCTGGCCCGCGGGCCATGTGTCGCACGATCATTGGAGGGGGGTCGGGGTGGGCCCGGTGTAGTGCGGGGGTGTGGGGGACCAGTGAGAGGGTGACACGTCCGCGCACGGTCACGCGTGTGGTCACCCCCCACGGGCCAAAAGGGATTTCCGTACTTAAGTCCTCTGTGAAATTGCTTGGTCTAAGATATTACTGGTTTTTTTGTAGAAGATAGAACACATTGGCAATTGGAACTTTTAATATTGTTGGAGGATGGAGATTTTTACTGAGCCCTTTTATGAGAATTAGTGTCACTAAACACGCGAGACACAGATCTTGTACATGAAACAGGCTTGACAAGTGTTTATACAATGAGCTTGAGTTTTTATGGTTTGTCAACGATTCCGTACTTATCACATAGTAGCATAGCGCCATCTTAGAAAGTGAAGAATGTTCATTCGCCTAGTTGAAATGAAAGATGACAGGAACTTCTATGAGAAATGAACTCACTAGGTGCATGATGTTTAGTGCTTGTACATGAATCAGGCGTACAGTAATTTTGAGTTCTTCAGCAATTTGTCAACATATACCATATACAATGATAGCGAGTACCAAACCAAAGTGCAATTTTAGAGGATAAAGTTGCATGTTAATTTGGCAGATTAAAATGGACTTCTGTAGCTTTTTTGGGTAAGTGACTTCTTATTGGATACTGGGGATTCATTATTATGTTAAATCCTGGTATGTTTAAAGAATTCTGTTGGACCTGAATTCTATGCAAAAAGGAGCCACAGTGCAATTAAAGTATTATACACCATAGACTTCTGTAATTTAGGAGGAATTTCATAGAGATGATGCACGCATCAAGTTTCATATTCCAAGCAGACAGTATCTTAGCTTGAGATAGCATTGAGAGCGATCTTGTTCATAATACAAGCTTTTAAGAAGAAAGGTTGCCAAGTAATTATTCGAGGGTGGCGTTCCCACGTAAGTGAGATTCTGTAAACCTGGTTGGGAGCTGTATTAAGATTTGGAAGAGCTTTATTTCAGGAAATTATAGCCACTACAAAATGTAAAAGCAAAGGTTTCATTTTACCAGCCAATGACAATGAAATTTATTTAATATTACCTCTCCAATAGGTTGCTTTAGTTTTGACAATGACATTAGAGATGGTTTTATTTACTTGAATGAAAGATCCAATCCGCCTTCTGAAAGGATGTATACTGAAGTAGTATAGGAGGTTGTCATCTATTAGGCATTTAAGGAATTGTAGTGGATATTTTGCATATGATACTGGATATTTGGTTTGTTATTTGAGTTTTCTACTTTTTCAGAAGTTACTGAGTTGAAAGTCAATATGAACTTGGCTAGCTATCATTTCCCTTGGCAAAACAAAGAAATCAATATTTCTGGGTTGAGTGGGTTTTGCTATATAATATTGGGGGAGTTCCAATGTATAACATGGAAATTAACATGGTAGGGATGTAGCAAAAGTAGCACACTTGGGGCTTCTATTATATTTGTATCTTGAACCTACTTGTGGGGTTATTGTTCGTGTGGATGGGAGTATCTTGACACATTGACGGTGAGGAACTTGATTTAGCCCTTGAAAGGAGGAATGATTGGAGGAATCATGAAGCTTCTACTACCAACCTGGACTGATTCAATATGACATGGGTGTCGACGGTCAAGCAAACTTTTTCTTTAACTTGCGTTGGTTCTTAAGATTTAGGATTTCATTTCTCAGTGTTT
>JANAVB010002718.1:0-34624 GCA_029216955.1 Iris pallida
AAGCCAATCTCGAACTCTATCCCAATTCCAGCTTGCGCGTCATCATCCCATAAATCTCGGATCTCACATAACGACAGATTAATAGCATTGGGCGAGGATCTCGTCCCCCAACCAGCGTTCCTTGCATGCCTGCGAATGACCATTGCCTAGTGTCAAGCGCAAGTACGGTTCCGCAAGGTTTCGGCCACGGATGATGCACCGCCACGATGCAGAGGATCTGTTGTTGGTAGACGCCTCTATTAAGTGACAGAATCTGGAGTATCTCGCTCTCATGAACCTGGTCCAGATCGAGTTTTCAGAGCGAATTTTCTACCACAATTTTGCCGATGGGCGTCGACCATGTGGGCAAGTCTGCAGAATCCCAGACCACCTCTTCAGTAGTTTGGCCATGGTAGTTCAACTAGCCCAGTGATGCTTGTTCTTTCCCTCGAGATGATCCCAAAAGAAATTGGCGAGTATGGATTCAATAGAATGAAGCACTTGATAGGGGCGCGCACACAGCTAGGGTGTATAGGGGGATGGAGGATAGGACGTGCTTTATGAGAATTAACTTCCCCCGGGGGAAAGGGTGGCGTTGTGCCAACCCAATTTTCTGTCGAATCTTGCCCACCATGTGGTTGAAAATGCCAGAGTTCGCTCTACCGTACACCAACGGGCAGCCTAAGTACAGGAAAGGGGGTAAGCTGTGGAGAAGGAGGTCATGGTGGATAGCACTGCCGTGTGAGTTCTATCGGCTTTGTGAGTGTAGATCACGCTTACTGTTATTGATTTTCTGGCCAGAGCATCGAGTGTATTTAGCAAGAGTTCTAATAACCACCTCAATGGCTCCAATAGCGCCAACGGAGAAAATGAGGATGTCGTCCGCGTACGTAAGATGAGTCATAAGAGGGCAACCGGTCATTGTGTGAAAGTGCTGGAATCCCGGAGATCGCGGCATATTTTGAGGTTTCTGCTCGGGCTTCGGCCGTGATGATAAAAATGTGGAGGAGATGGGGTCTCCCTGTCTGACTCCGCGAGTAGCTTTGAAGAAACTGTGAGGTTGACCGTTGATGACGGTGGAAAACCAAGAGTTGTTGAGGGATCTGAATATGATGTCGATAACAGGTTCGAGAAACCAAAGGCTCTGAACACCCAGATCATGAATTGCCAGTCAAGACGGTCGTATGCTTTTTCCATATCCAGTTTGATGGCGACGTTCCCCTGGACGGGAATTTCATGCAAGTGATCATTTCTTGAGCCAGAAGGATATTAGTGATATTACGACCTTTGACGAAGCCGCTTTGCTCTTCGGAGATGATTCTGGGGAGGAGATCCGACATTCTGGTGGCGATAATTTTAGAAATAATTTTGTTGGTGAAAGTGCAGAGGCTGATTGGTCTGAAGTCTTTAAAAGTCTCCGGGTTGTTTTCTTGGGAATGGATGATGTGGGCGGAGGATATAGATTTTGGATACGTGGCTCCTTGAAAAAATGCGGATGTGGCATCCTAGAGGTCGGACCGAATGATGTCCCAGCATGTTCGAAAAACTCCCGTTGAACCCGTCCGGACCCGGGGCGCTGTTAGCATTAATGGACCACACAGCGTTCTTAACTTCGTCGACTGAGGGGGGAGCGCGGAGGCTCTCGTTATCCCTGTCGCAAATCAGGAGGGGATCTCGGACAGGAATTTGTCATCTTTAACCACGACCTCTTTAGCAAACATGTTGGAGAAATAGTTCGTGGCTGCCGTCTGAATGTTCTTCTGATCGTCCAGAAGTTGGCCATTTTCGTCGCGGATGCGATGTATCTTAAGAGAGCTTCTGCGTCCTTTGACGCATTTGTGAAAGAAGCCAGACTTCTTGTCCCCTTCCATGTCCCAGGTTAATCTAGCTTTTTGTCTCCAGAATTCTGTTTCAACCCTGATTCTATATTTAAGGATTGCCTTGGCGAGGTTGAGAGCACGATTCTCCTGGGAATTAAAGACGGCAAAATCGATCTCCGTACGGTGACATCGTCTTCAGCATCTTTATTGGCTTGGAAAATGTCCCCGAATGCAATTTTGCTCCAGGCCGTAAGGGCTTTTCTAGTAGCTTTGAGTTTGGTAGCAATTCTGACCAGAGAATCGGGTGAGTGACCGAGGCCCAAGCCTCTTCCACAATGTGCATGAACTGGGGTGGTAGCGCCAGAAGTCAAGGAAGCGGAAGGATTTGTTGATGTGGTTATGGGTGTTGTTAATCTCGAGAAAGAGGGGGGAATGGTCAGATTCGGTGGAGTTCAGGTACGACAGATTACTGATCAATCCCAAATCCGACCAACAGTCATTCACCATGGCACGATCCAGGCGGGAGTACTGCCTACGCGATCCATCTTGCATGTTGCACCTGAACTGGTTGCCGTGGAAGGGGATAGCAGAAAGATGGGCGGTTAAGGCAAAGTTGTTGAAGTCCTCCATGGCTAAATGAGGGGGGTCACGACCACCTGATTTTTCCTCTCTGCAAGATACTGTGTTAAAATCTTCGATGCAAAGCCACGGCATATCATCGTGGGGAAGGGAGGGCCCCGACAGAAGCTCTCAAAGAACGCTACGCTCCGGATGCTGCAGCTACCGTGGATGGCCGAAAGAAGAGCGGACTTGAAGGCGGGATGCTCTACCCAACAGAGAGGGCCTGAGGGGATCGTTAGTAATGCCAAAGCGAAATCACGGCGAAGAAGATCCAAATGTCGTGACATCCGGAGATTACGAAAGGGAATCCCAGCTTGAGTTGAATTTCTTTCATTCTTTTGTAGGGTATTTTTGGTTCATAATGACAAGTAGATCAGTCCGATTGGATTTGGTAAGGCTGATGATCCGATTTAATGTCTATTTATTCCCAATGCCTCGAACATTCCAAGAAAGAATGTTAGGCATTAAGGGAGAAGGCAGGGGTGTTTTGCAGCTTTGCGGCGGATCTCGTGGTCATCGCCGTACGCTGCCTTTGTTTCTTAGATTTCTTCTTTTTCTTGAGATAGTTGTTTTCGGGGCTGGTACAGATCGGAACAAGGGCCCCGTCTGAACTCGAGTTAACGACTACGACTGTCGGAGGGGAAGTGTCAGAGTCTTCACACTCCGCTAGTGCGCAAAGAGGATCTCGATCGAGGAAACCCGCTTTCTGAGCCTGCCAAAATCTGTCGGTGAGCGGGCGAGGAGGAACCATGGCCGGCATCGGGAAGGAGGATCGGCAGAGGACGGAGCCCCGGCTACCGCACCGTTGTAGTGCGATCTGAGACTGGCCTCAGGCTGTACACTGGGAATCACTAGTTCGGAGGAGGAGGCTTGGGGGGGAGCCTCGGGGAGGTAGGGGATGGGGGATTTGGAGGGGAACGAGTGTGAGGCCTGTATGGGGAGGATGGGGGGTTAGGGAGGCCACCGGAGATAGGCGTCTCTGGAGAGCAATCATCCGGATCAAAGTCTAGGGCTCCGAAGGAATTATGGAGAGTGATGGCGAGTGAAGGGGATAGGGGGTTAGGGAGGCAATCGGACACCGGCATCTCTGGAGCGCCCTCAGCTGGGTCCGAGTCTAGCGCTCCGAAGGAATTATGGAGAGTGATGGCGAGAGAAGGGGGTGGTGCAGAGACAGAAGCGGTATAGATGGGGGAACTTCGAACGGGAAGGGGGGTTGGAGGAGATCTGTGTTGTGGGGCGGGATGGGGGTGCCGTGCCTGTATCGCACGCTTTCCTGGGGACAGGTTTCTTGAGTTCTGGATGTGCGCGGAAGCAGTGTTGAAGAGAGTGGCCGCACATCTGGCAGCGTTGACATAAAATTATGCTGTTGTCGTAAACCAGCGCTTGGCTGAATGACTGATCTCCGAGTTCTATCTCGATCAGTTTGGGTGGCTCGTTTGCGAGGTCCAGTTCTATGCAAATCTTTGCGTAGTTATATTTAGAGTGGTTTCTCGTTTCTTCTCGATGGCCACAAGGACCCGAAAGAGCTGGCGATCCTCTTAAGGGCTGCAGCAGGAAAGCACACTAGGAGGAGATTGGGAAGGGTGACCCAGGAGGTAATGATGGTCGAATCGATCTTGGGATTAAAGTTCGGTGACCATTTGACAATCTTGACAAACTGAGTGTTAATTTTGGTCGTGCCTTTCGCCCACACTTTGCTGTAGTCCAGGTCGGAGGAAAGATGAAGAAACAGGTGTTTGGGGTCGAGAGGAGCAATCCGGAATGTCGTTGAGAGTCCCTATCTGGTGATGGCCTCCCGAACGAAAGAAATTTTAGGGCATCCGAATCCGAACTTGAGTACCAAAGTCCTGATGAAGGAGGAAGAGAGGGAGCGGATCTCCTCATTGGAGAAAGGGACCCGGATAGGGTATCCGTCCTGTGGTGGCGTCAGAGTGACGTCCGGCAGGACTACTTCCGCGGCCGGAATAGGGCCAAACCGAGATCGATCAGGCCGTAGGGCATCTGCGAAGGAGGGGGAGCTGGGGAGGGTTCTGGAAACTGAAGGGTCCAGGCCAGAGGGCGAGGGCGATTCGCGTCTCGAGGAGGGGGCAACATCGGCAAGGGCCTGAAGTGAGAGGGGATCTGCCGGGAAGCTCGGGAGAGCACCGTTGGGTGGCGTTGGAAGAAGGCGGTCGCCGGCCTGAATGCCCACATCGGCAACTGTCGGGGGAAAGGAGGCTTGCTCCAAGGAAGAACCCGAGCAGACAAAGGCCTGTGGGGGGGAGAGAACCTCGCAGGCGACAGCCTGGGGAACCGGTGCCTGGCCCAGCAGGGAGGTGCCCGAGAGGGAACTGCGAGACGCACCAACGGGAGGCCGCGCATGCGTCTGCAAGGATGGGGTGGTGGAGATGGGGTCCGACAGGCGCGGAGGGGGGGGGGTACGGGAAGTTGAGAGCCCACGGAGGGGGATAGACCCATCAGGAGCGCAGAGGCAGCTTGGGGAGCCGGGGGACCCACGAGAGGGGTGGCCAGCCTGTGCTGAGTCAACTGCGCAGGATGAATATTAGAGGATGCAGAATGGGAAGCCGTGGGTCCCACGAGAGGGGAGGGGGCCAACCTATGCTGATCCAACTGCACAGGAGGAAAGTTAGAGGAGGCTGTCACGTGGGGGGGGTCCCACGTGCAGCGCAAGGGAATGTTCGGGATGTACTGCACAAAATAGTGCTTCATGTTCCAGCGCAAGGGGGGCATCCACGTGCTGCTCCACAGGGCAGAGGCCCACAGAAGGGGGATTAGAAATCCCTGCGCAAAGCAATAACGCGCATGAGTCCTCTAGCAGGCCATCAGAGGAAGCAACGACGGGAGCATCAACGCTCGAAACTCGAAGCGCGCTCCCCCGAGGATGTAGGCCCACGAGGAATGGCAGGACGGATGGGACGCCAGCGGCTCCGAATACGCCACCGGAGGGGGGGACCGAAGGCGTGCCTGCTGAGCGCGCGTCGACTGGTCGACGTACGCCGGGTACGGGAAGATGCGGCCACCGCATAGGAGGAGCGGCCTACGGCGAGGCAAGAAGCGCAGCACCCGGGACAACAGAGGATGGCTGAGAGTCTCGGCCCAGGGGTGGTCAGCACAGCGGGGGCGCCTCCTCGGTTTGGGTCTGCCGGAGCAACGCCGAGGAGCGCTCGACCAGGGCGACGAGCTCCTGCGACTAGCGAGCGCGAGGAGGAAGAAGGGAGGGGGGTGGGGATGGGGAGGGGGGTCGCCGACCGGCGGGATCGAACACGACGGGGGTCTGTCCATCCCCACCTCCCGATACGTGCAGGCCCACGCCATACGACTTCGAGACGGCGGGGTACGACACGGCCGGGACAGCCCGGCTCGAAGAGGAGGCGAGCAGATGAGCCCCTCCGACTCTGGGGGGCAAAGCGGCAGGTGACGAGGGGTAACTCCGAGGAGGAGGAGATCCCAGAATCGAGGGGAGGGAGGAGCGGGGGGCCGGCGCCGCAGCCCAAAGCGGGAGCGGCCGGTCGGGGTCCAGCCGGTCGTACGATGGAGGCCGCCCGCCTTGGGAGGGTAGGTGGAAGGGTACGGAGACACGCGGCGGTGGAGACCTCGCCGTCGACGGTGAGCGCTGAGTGAGGGCGTCAGAGCCGGCTGGCCGGAGGGCGGGAGGGCGGGGACGTCGGACGGCGGAGCGGGCCAGGAGGGGACAAGGAGGGGAGAGGGATCGGTCAGGAAGGAACCCATGATTCAATATATATATATATATATATATATATATATATATTTATATATATATATATATATATATTTATATATATATATATATATATATATATATATATATATATATATCAATCATACACATATAATATCCCAATCTAATATACACTACCCATCATATATATGATACCTTACCATTTCTAAGCCCTCAACTACAAATACCAAAACACACACTATCCTAATACATCATGTATATTACATTCTTACATTCATACATTTATTATCTATCTTACATATACATACATGCATATATATTACATATATAGATATAGGGATGTGAGAAGGGGCTATGTGATATATGGTAATGCAAAGGAAATAAAAGGGAAAAACAGTGTACAATGTGACAGTGTTCACAGATTTGAATGTGTGTGTGTGACACATGTAGCTGTAGGGTGTGTCATTAATGTGTGTATAGGTGTTCTAGCAAGATAAAACCAGTGTACCAAATCAGTGTATAAGTCTCAGGTTTTTGTGTGTGTGATATGTGTCATGACAGTTAAGGTAATAGGAATATGGCAGTTTACATGATAGGATTCAGTGTGGTGTATATGACAGGGTTTACATGGACCATGGGTAATGTGAATGTAAGTGTAATCAGTTGCTAGGAGTGTGTCAGGAATTGAAATAAGGGTGTGTGTCCTATGTTACATGTTCTCAGGAATTAATGTAACATGAACTCAGTTGTAAGGGATAGGACTGAAATAGTGACAGTTCCATATTTCAGTCTAAACCCAAATTCGAGAGTCCCATTCTTGTGTTAACAGTAAGGGGTGCACAATCTCAGGAAAAACTAAAATTAAGTCTCAGGAATATTTGTGATGAACTCAGGAAATGAAAACCAGATGATAGTTAACAATAGGTAGATAACAGTTAACTCAAAGCCAAACCAAATCAAATTGAAACCCCCATTCACAAACACCAAATCAACAACAAATCTTGACAGTAACTAACACACTTATATATGAATCTAACATGACAATTAAACCTCAAAATCAGTTTTAAAAATGGAATTAAAATCAGAATTCCAAATCCTGAACCATGTATCAGTTGACAGTGCTCTATATAGCAGTTCAACATTCAAAACCTAATTCGAAAACCAAAAACCTAACACCAGTCGATAACCCACATTCTAGTAATCTATTACACATGTGTAATTGAATTAATCATGTAAATTAAACAGGGAAATCAGTTTAGAATAGGATTTAAATTCAGAAATTCAAAACAGGAACTCAGTGTATCAGTAATTGGCTCGAACCCCTAATTGACATAGGAAAAACCCAATAATTATCAAATTAATTGTGCCAACATGAAGTGCACACGTGTACGTGTCGTAGGTATGCATTCGTGTCAAGAAAATAAGACACGAGGTGTCCAAGTGCTTGAAAATACACAACATTTGCACAGACTACACTGTCTCGTACAGCGAGTCCACGCTCTCGTGGATGCGACACAAGGCACGACACGTCTCATGCTCATGTCCACGTGTAGCCCACATATAGGCCTATACACGTGACACAATCCGAGACATGGCAGACACGTATACGCGTGATACGACACACGTATCAGACGCATTTCTGTGCGCGTACAGTCCTTGTGTAAGACCAGTACGGCCTCGTATTCGTGTCCGACACGAAACGAGGTGTCGTAAAACTTAGGGAGTGTCTTGTCAGTCATTGGACCAACCTCCATGCCAAGTTTTGCATGTCGAAATGCTGTGTCCAGTGAGAAATAGGACACGGATAGCAGGACAGCGCACACGCGTGTCGTGCAGCATGTCCGCACCCCATTTCGACACAAAATTGACACAAAAATTATATTAGTCTTCACAAAAGTTAAAATACA
Organism: Iris pallida; assembly: GCA_029216955.1. Lineage (NCBI taxonomy): Eukaryota > Viridiplantae > Streptophyta > Magnoliopsida > Asparagales > Iridaceae > Iris > Iris pallida. Next base: position 8,028 of record JANAVB010002718.1, read on the forward strand.
TATTTAGATCTACAAATTCATGTAATTAGTTTTTCAAAAAATTGAAAATAAAATCCTAAGGGGCATTCTATCAAACACATACACGTACACATGACACGTGCCCGATACGGACACCAAACAGACATGAAATTAACCCAAACTTCAGGGACAGCTAGAGGACTCCTAGATCTAGCCCTAAATGTAAAGAAAACAGAATATTAGATCAATTTATGAAGTTTTACCAATAGGTACAAAAAGCAGAAAAAGCTTCAAATGGGGGGAATCTCCTTGCTAGCCAAATGCTCCAAATTGTCCCAAAGCTATGATTAAACTCCACAATCAGAAAATATGAAAGTATTAGGCTCTAATGCAAGAAACTAGAGTAGAAAAGGATTTAAAATGAATAATCTATGGGTTGGGGAAGAATGGACAAACCTTCTTTTTTCTATGTGTTGGAATGATACAAAAGAGGCAAGAACTAATTAGGAGAATATTTATAGGGAAGGGGACACCCTAGTGGCTGGTCACAAAGTGAAAATTAGGGTTAGGGTTTAGTCTAATGGGCTATGGGCCTAGTTGTACTAGTCATGGAACCAATTTCTGAGTCTCAAGCCTATGGACCAAATCACCAATCCTTCTATTTCAAACTTGATCCTAAGTAACCTAACTTGAGTTGACTTAAGTTAGACTAGGGTCTCACCATGCTAACTAAGTCACCATAGCTAGGGTTAGCTTCTAGGCTAGTCTACAAGTCTCAATGAGTCAAAGTCTAAACTAGAAATCACCAATTCAATAAATTAAAATAAATTCAAATTTTACTAAATGACAAAAATACCCTCAAGCTAAAATGATAATTAAATCATCCTAATGACATGGTTAGGCTCTAGGTCATGCAGTCTCTAGGGTTTCACTAGCAGCACATCAAAATAATAAGTCATGACTTAAAACAGTTTTTAAATAGTTTAAAAATTATTAAAAATCACCAAAAATTACAATATGAAATAAATATCAATAAATAATAATTATAATTACAAAATTTCAAAATTACCCTAATTTGGAAAATTGGGTGTTACAATTCTACCCCCCGTAGAAAAATTTTGTCCTCGAAATTAAGATGATCGTACCCCTTCTAGGTCAACCCCCAACAATCAAGGTCAAGAGATAACATACAATTATAGTCCTACTGTTCGTGATATCACGGTCTTGATCAGGGTCACTATACTATCTATCACAGCATAAAATATCCTGACAGGTACTAATGGAATCACACAACAAGATAAAGGAAGAACAGAAAAGACAGACCTGCTAACCTGTCACCCGTAGCGTCGGTCTACTCGACTGTCAGCACAAATGCCCTGCCACTCTGGGGTGTATCCCTCTGATGGTGCAGGGCACGGTGCTGCGCTACAGGTGGCCTAGCTCCCTCTATCTAATCTATGACACTCAAGTAATATCCACCCTGATATTCTACTCAATTATACTATGGCACCATCTATATGATATCTATTCTGCAATCTGATAATCATACCCGTCTATCCAGAACCATGTTACCAGAATCCTCGTCACACCAGTAAGTATGGCTGTAATAATCCATAGAGTCCACAACTAATGTACATACCTCTAGAATCATAGTATTTAAAATTTTTGTATTGTCGCTAACTTGGTGGCGAAAACTTTAAATTCCCACACCCGAGAAATACATCCAAAATCAGACTCTATCTTATCGCCCAACCAGCTGATATGGCTGTAGAAGGCTCTAGATTCCATGATTGAGGCAACCTAGCCCATAATGTTATCTTGGTAGAAAATTAAGTCAATAATGAATACCAAGAATCAAATTCAATGATGAACAAGAAAGTGGACAGAAACTGTCGGAATCGAATTTCGAGATGGTTTATAATAAGATTCTCAAGGGTCATCCCAGGAATCTTCTCAAGTAGTCCTAACTGTGATTGAGTACTCTCTCAACTAGAGCCTATTCCTTAATTCCTATCACAGGTGTGCAGCAGTACAACTAATCGTTGTACTACCACGACATCGCACTAATGCGACTCTCGACCTGCATGGGCTACCACTAAAAATGTGTCACGACCCGTACCCACTATGAGGGTATGAGTACGTAACAGCGCCCAGCCTACGCCGCAGTGTCCGCGGTAGAATACTGTCCTAGGTTATTATCTAACCAACAACTCACGCAATTATAATGTACTTGTCAAATCTCAACTCCGAACGGAGGACAAGTATAGATATAATATAATCTCAATCACAGTCTAAGCACGATAAGATAACACAAAAGATTATAACTAAGACTGAATACAACAATAAAACTAACTACTAAAATAATATAATCTCAAAAAAATGTATCTCAACTTATATACAATTCAAGTTCTAAAACATGAAACTGAACCTAGTCACTAGCTAATCTCCCGATCACTCATGAGTGTCGAGGCCAAAGGTAGCTAAGCCATCTCCTGGTCCATAATAAGTAGGGCAAATGTCCTCACGGCAATCATCTGTAAAATTTTCAACAGGTCCAGTCAGGACAGAAACGAGTACAACTCATCAAGAAATCCCAAGTAAATGACAGAGAACTATAAAGCAGTTATAGACAGTTATATTGATGAACATGGCAGTTTATACGAGTAATGATGTAGAGAACAGTTAAAGTACAAGAAAAGTAAAGTAACTAAACAAGAAAAGAAACATGGTAATGAAGACTGTAAAATATATTCTAGCTGAACTAGAGTAGCATGATATAAGTCCAGACAGTATAATAAGAGTCATGTGTGAGTCCGGACAATGTAATCTAATATCAGGTGATTCCAGCACAAGATGAGTCCGGTATAAGGTGAGTCCAGTCAGTGATCAAAGATTCAAGGATGAGTCCAGTCAATACTCTAACAGTGTATTTTAAAATATTGGGATCGACATGAGAACGGCTGTAGGTAATACGTCACACCGCACACTCGACCAAGTGTGAAATGGCTATCATTCCAGTATAATTCCAAGGGAGTGGTTCCAGTATTTGAGTATGTTCACATGTCTACTCCAATATTTCCCTGCCCAACAAGTATAAGTGAATCCATAACCCGACACGAAAATGAGTACAAGTCCAGCCAGAAGACGAATGATGCTAGTAAGAGATTCCAGGGTGATTCCAGTAGGTGATTCCAGAAATAGAGGCCAGACATGAATAAGTGAGTGTCGCATGAAATAGACCCAAAAATATCAAATCGTGTTTGAAATAGAGAATCAAATAGAACTAACTACAACTGAAGTGCAGTAATCGACAAGTAAATGAAAGAACTATCAGAGAATGTACTCGCCTGATAATCTGAAAAAGTAGTATAATATCAGATGTCTGCACCAGAGTCATAATGTCCTAAATAGAGCAGTATAGATTATAATATGTTTAAAACAAGGTAAATGAAGTTTTTTGATGCAATCTACATGATTTCTAGGTCAATCTAGGTCAAAGTCAACTCTAAGTCAGACCTGGTCAACTGTCTAGGTCAAATAAGTCAAACTAAGTCATATTAGGTCATACCAGGTCAATTGGTCAAAAATTGACTCAATGTTGACTTTTGGTCAACTCTAGTCAACAAGAACCATTTGATCAAACTTGGTTTACCAACACTATCTACATGAATACCCTATGAAATGTACTTGCCTATTGGGATACCTAGGTCAAAGGTAAACTATCTACTCAACTCTTCCTATGCCATAACACATATCTAAGGTAACCACATATATCTATATGGCATTTACACATAACATAGGTGTAAAGTACTACACTAGGGCCTCTACTCTAACTCACTCTAATTCATAACCATATCCCATACCACATATCTATATACAATGATGACTCAACCCTAGTCCTTTCTATCTATAAACTACCACAACCCACACTCAACTACCATGCTATCTATATATATATATATCATGCATACACATATATTATCCCAATCTAATATACACTACACATCATATATAGGATACCTTACCATTTCTAAGCCCTCAACTACAAATACCAAAATACACACTATCCTAATACATCATGTATATTATATTCTTACATATACATACATACATATATATTACATATATAGATATAGAGATGTGAGAAGGGGCTATGTGACATATGGTAATGCAAAGGAAATGAATGGGAAAAATAGTGTACAATGTGACACTGATCACAGATTTGAGTGTGTGTGTGTGACACATGTAGCTGTAGGGTGTGTCATTAATATGTGTATAGGTGTTATGGCAAGATGAAACCTGTGTACCAAATCAGTATATAAATCTCAGGTTTTTGTGTGTGTGATATGTGTCATGACAGTTAAGGTAATAGGAATATGGCAGTTTATATGATAGGATTCAGTGTGGTGTATATGACAGGGTTTACATGGAACATGGATAATGTGAATGTGTGTGTAATCAGTGGCTAGGAGTGTGTCAGAAACTGAAATAAGGGTGTGTGTCCTATGTTACATGTTCTCAGGCATTAATGTAACATGAACTCAGTTGTAAGGGATAGGACTGAAATATTGACAGTTCTATATTTCAGTCTAAACCCAAATTCGAGAGTCCTATTCTTGTGTTAACAGTAAGGGGTGCACAATCTCAGGAAAAACTGGAATTAAGTCTCAAAAATATTAGTGATGAACTCAGGAAATGAAAACCAGATGATAGTTAACAATAGGTAGCTAACAGTTAACTCAAAGCCAAACCAAATCAAATTAAAACCCCATTCTCAAACACCAAATCAACAACCAATCTTGACAGCAACTAACACACTTATATATGAATCTAACATGACAATTAAACATCAAAATCAGTTTTAAAAATGGAATTAAAATTAGAATTTGAAATCCTGAACCATGTATTAGTTGACAGTGCTATATATAGCAGTTCAATATTCAAAACCTAATTCAAAAACCAAAAACCTAACACCAGTCGATAACCCACATTGTAGTAATCTATTACACATGTGTAATTGAATTAATCATGGAAATTAAACAGGGAAATTAGTTTAGAATAAGATTTATATTCATAAATTCAAAATAGGAACTCAGTGTATCAGTAATTGGATCGAACCCCTAATTAACATAGGAAAAACCCAATAATTGTCAAATTGATTGTGCCAATATGAAGTGCACACGTGTACGTGTCATAGGGATGCATTCGTATCCAGAAAATAGGATACGAGGTTGTTTGCCATGAAATATAAAAGAACAGAATAATTATCGTAGGACTGGACTTTTACTTCGCAATACAAACTCGCTTGTACAAAAAAAGCCTAAGGACGAAAACCTAGGTACAGCAATCTAAGTACAATTGTTTATTTTAGATTCTGGGGGGTGATGGTAGAGGCTCGGAAAAGCGACGGCAGCTCTGCCTTACTCCTTAGACGATCGGGTGCGGCCTTGGCTATGTAGAAGAACTGCTTGACATTGATGAAGAAATGCTCTCCTTTCGATCTCTGTATATTCTCTCTCTGGCTCTCTGGATCTCTGTGTCTTCTTTTTTTGTAAAAGTAAGAGCCTCTCTTCTCTATATCTCCCCTTGCAAGAGAATGGTACCTTGCTATTTATAAGAGTAGGGGCATTATTAGGGTTTCGCAACGATTGCCCATTCTTCAAAGTCGGCGGCTTAGGATCAATGAATCTGGGCCGCTCATCTTGATCATAATAGATCCAGGCAATTAATGTGATTGCATCAAATCTTTGTGGATAATTAATGATGATTGACATAAATCCTCATAATTTGTTATGCCAATCTCGGATCTCCCGCCACGTGTCATTGATTTGCTTGATTGCGAATGATCTGATTTGATCCCAATATTTCATTGGGATTTGTTGATGAATTTTGGTTGATTTCATGCCACGTGTCCCCTTATCATGCTATGTGTCTTAACCGCGAGCCACTTAGAAAATTTGAACCGCATAAGGGTTGCTCCTCATTGAGCCGCATGAGCGTAGGTGACCGCATGGTGGGCGCTTTCTTCGTGAGCCGCATAGGGTAGTTCTGCCTGAGACGCATGGAGATAGCTTCTACTTGAGCCGCATGAAGATAGCTTCTGCTTGAGCCGCATGGGATAGTTCTTTGTGAGCCGCATGGGATAACTTTGGCCTAAGCTGCATAGGTGGCCTCTGTCTGAGCCGCATGCGACGATACACGTGTCAAGGACGCATGAAGGTTTCTGGGTTCCAAGGGATTGTGTCAGAGATCTCCTTCGTTTCCCTAGGAGTCTGCCATTATGACAGAGTCATTATTGCATCTTTCTGTCATTGGTCAGAGCTGTCAGCCGACAAGGTATTAAATACAGTAGAAGACAAAGGGGAGAGCTGTTGAAGACCACGTGGCTCCTCTTTGGGCCGCATAGACGCTTTCAGCCGCATGGGTCCCTGAGCCGTATGAGTTCTCTGAGCCGCATGAGGATCCTTGGCCGCATGGATCTTTCTTTATTCTTTTCCATGCTTCTACAAGACCCCCTTCAAAGTTTTTAATTTGCAAAATTGAAATACTTTGAATAAGAAGCATGGCTGTGTATAAACTCTTCTGGTCGCATATGATGTCCTTGCCGTATGGATGTCCCAACCGCATAGCCCCCTCAGCCGTATTGGTCAATCAGCCGCACGGATCCTTTGGCTGCATGGGCTGTCTGGCCGCATGAAGCTCTTTGCCACGTCATCCTATCACGTGTGCAAATCTTTTTACATTAATTGTTTTTTATTCGTCGTCAGTTTTAAGACCGCTTTTTGGGGAAGGATCCCAAGAGTTTGGCCTTTATGTCAGTCGGCTCATCTTGAAAACCGAAGGGTTGGTCACTGTTCGTGGATCGAGGCGCCTCTCTCTTGCCTATAAAACATGAACGTGCTCAGTCGGAGAGACTTTTTCACTCTCTCTCCTTCGTCTTCGGCTTAAATTTTCTTCCTTAGTCTTCCTTCTCCGACCGTCGGTACGATAATGGCCCCTAAGTCTTCTAAGGTTGCTTCTGCTGCTGCAAAGGACAAGAAAGCGGCCTCCTCATCGGCCACTACGTCTGAAGTACACCCCGACGTCCATCCTAGTTTTAAGGGTAAGGATTGGGTTAAATGTTTTGAACCACAAACCCCATGGCTCTGTTGCATGATTTATGCACAAGCCTTCATCCTTCGTCTTTATTGAACTGCCCAAGTTTAATCATGACGAAACCGCTCTCGTATTCGAGCCGCATGGGGTATGCCCTGTGTTTGAGCCGCATGAGAAGGACTTGAGCCGCAGGAGCACTTTTTTGGATTTGAACCGCATGAAGTCTCATCTGACCTGAATCGTAGAAAGCTTCACTAAGTCATGCCGCATAAGCTCTTCTGTTAAACAGAACCGCATACGTTCAATTAACCGCATGAGTTCTATCGGAACAGTGCTGTATGACACCCAACTGAATCGGACCGCATAAGGCTGCGTTGACCCGAGCCGTATAAGCTCCATCGAAGCCGTGCCACATAAGACCCAACCGAATTTGGGCCGCATAAGGCTTCGTTGACCCGAGCCGCATAGGCTCATAGGAGCTTCTTTTTAAGAAACTTTTGTTTTAACCATCTTTTAATCTTGTTTTTTTTTTGTCTACTTTCAGTGAATTTGCCAACCAACCCGGCAGGAGAGCTTTTGGTGGGTTTAGCACAGTATGCTGTGGGTGTGCGGCTTGATGGCTTAGTTCGACATGTGTCGGATCAGCTACCCACCAATGAGCCTCTAGAGAGGTTAGGTGCCATTAATAACCAGCCTTTCCACTTTCTTTGTACTATGATGAACTCGGAAAGACTGGAGGGAGAGTATCTGAAACCAGCCTTTCTTTTTGGGGATGCTCTATCCGTATAGAACCCCCGAGTGCTGGACATCTCTGAGAACTGGGACTTTTCTGTAGACGGGGTTGAGATCCACATTCCTGAAATGGAACGTCACTTTCCCCTTTCGTGGTTCAATATGGTACCGCTGAGCAGGCAGATGGTGGGCTCCCTAACTCCGACCCAATCGGGGATGTTCGTGGGTAACATCCACTATAATAGGAATATAAGGTCGGCATGTGCAAGCAGGGACTCGGTTAGTCGAAGTGTGATGAGACTGATTTCGGGCACCTTCATAAACGTATCTGGTCCCAATTTTACTTTTACTCTGGCCGATACTTTTCTGAATCAGCTCGCTCGCAAGGGGTCATATCCTGTTGGCAGGTTGTCGCTGTTGAACTGGATAAACCCCATCCCTATGTGGATCAACCTGACCTCATGGATTCTGAGGAAATATGAGGAATTCCTTAGGGAGATTGACCTCTATTATGCCATTCGGGGCACTTGTTATGGGTTACCCATCAACAAACCGTTGTTCATGGCCCTTTTGGAGATGTATAACCGGAGGTCAGGAACTTTCTTCGTGCCCAGAGGAGAGTGGGGACTTGCTCTCCATGAAATGCATGCTGTTTCTAAGCTGCCGTGGAGGGGTGAGGCCTTTGAAGTATACACCCCGATAAACGAGGAACTCGAGGATCTGGATCGCTGATTCCCGGGTTTCGTCGCCGTGTACCGGAAACTGCTGTGCCACCATAGCATTTGTCACCAGACTGCTATTAAGAAGAATAATAGATCAGAAGGGAATGCCCCCCATACCACGTCTTGGGTCGCGTATCTCTTCAAATTCAGTCCCTCCGGCCGAGTTTCTTCTCAGGGTCCTCAAACTCAGGAGGAAGTAAAGGACCTGATGTCGACTGCCAAGAGGTCGAGGTCCACCAAAGACAGATTTGGGAGTCATACTGACTCCTTCTGCTATTTCGACCATGATACCCGGGAGATGACTGAGAAAGCACTCTTGGCCGAGTTTTTGATGGTGTGGCTACGGAACTGCGTAGTCTCGGAGGGGGCTGGTTCTATTGAAAGGATCAGCCACCACTTCATCCTCCCGGCCGTGAAGCTGGTCTTCAGGGTAAGGTTGGCCCTTCTTCCAGCTATGGTGTGTAGCATACACCACGGCCTCCGTGCCTTTTCGTCCAAAGTTATTGCTCGTGAGACGACACTGGACTTTGAACGAATAGAACTACCCTACCATTATTTAATGGGTTGGTTATTGATGTATTATCGGTCGTTGATGAGGCCCGAGGCAGACGATGGTGTTACTGATGATGATGCTTTCCTTTTTCGATACCATCGTCAGCCTTGGGAATTCGATACCATGCCAGCCTGTCGGAGGGCGTTGGCGAGAGTAGATGGGCCCGACTTCTTTGTGTCTGTCCCTCAATTTACTGCTCAAAAAGTGAGGGGTGTACACGTTGACGGCATTGAACCTCCCATGCTCTTATCTGAAAAGATGATTCTCTAGCTGCACAATATTCGTCCGGCGCACCTGGTATATCATTACCGCAATAACGTATACCTGGAGCCCTACTTGCCTAGTAGGTTCTCCCGCCAGTTTGGGTACAGCCAGCTGTTCCTTGATCGTCCCAGCGCTTGCTTAGGCTACGAGGGCAGTGTCCTTGACGGCATCCGGGCGTGGCATTATTACAATGCGGTTCATACCCGAGCTAGCTTTTCGGTCTTCGATGCTAATACGCAAGGGGATATTTTATACATGGCGGCTCTCTATCATGTTGCGGCGAGCAAACCTCCCATGAATTTTGACATGAGCACCAGCTTCATTGTCGGGACTGGCTTGGCAGAGAAGCCCGAGGGGTCCAAGAAGAGGAAGAAAAAGGCGAATACGGTTCCTGTGCCGGACTCGGAGTCTGCAACGGTGGGCGAAGAGTATGATGGACAGGAAGCCGATGATTCGTCCCATTCCTCAGACGAGAAGGCGGGGGGTCAGCCACCTATCGTGCCGGACGATATGGTTGCGAGGCAGCCGCCTGCTGTACCTGGTCCTTCGCGCAAGCGAAGCAGGCATATGTCTACTGATGATAGCGTAACCTACTCCACAAAGCGAGCTGCGGTAAGATGCCGCAGGCTATTTATTGATGATGTTGGCGCTGTTTCTGAGGTGATTTGAATTTCCACTACCTTTTCCTTCTTCTTCTAAACTACGGCCTAATCATCTTATTTTACTCTTTGTAGGTATCATAGGAGTCGATTTCTCGGGATCCGGTTGCTGAGGTCGATCCGGTCCTGACCACCTTGGTTGATGATACATGCACCGCTATCATTTCTGCTAGGGTTCTTCCGGAGGCGGCCGAGGAGCCCCACATTGCTGAGACCTCCACCCATGGGGACGGGGGTTCTATTGCACCTGTCCCTGAGGCAGCTGAATTTCAACGAGGTGATGCTGAACTGGCTGGCTCCCTTTCAGTAGTGGCTGGGGTAGAGAAACCAGTTGAATTCAACTTAGAAGTCGCGAACGAGGAGACTATGTCAACCGCGAGCGAGCTGCGGGCTTCCTGCTCCTCCCCTGGTAAGATAAGCCGAATGTTAACTTGTGAGGAGGCCTATCTGCTCTATCATCATATCCTTCGGGTTACGTCGATTGATGGTTGCTTTGGACGTACAGGTCCCGCCCCTCTATTGCCGGTGACAGACATTGTCAGGGTGGACTGTACCGGAGGGGATCTGATGGAAGCACATGTACCTCCTTCTCTTCCTACCTATATTGAAGGGCCTCCAGCTGGTTCAAGTTCGGGGGCTCAAGTGGCGGCATAGCCGGGGCAAGGGATAATGCTTCCTGCGTCCTCCTTCTTGAATATAGTCTCGGGGGTTGACCTTTCCGCCTTGCCAAGTATCCAAGCTCTCCGGGCGACGGAAGAGGAGCTAGCCGCTATTCGTTCATCTTTTCATACGGAATTTATTTCCCTGGTGGCAGAGACGGCAAGTTCCGATGCTACTCCTTCGACATTGCCGGCCACACTACCTCTGACGCCATCTTCTACAGAAGTTTTGGATGAAGTGTCCCAGGATGTCGTTGATAGCTTTCACCGTCATCTGAAGAGAGGGGTCGAGGCATCCATGGAGAAGGGAAATCCCTTTGTTATGGCCCGTCGGTGCGCTGGTGGCCAATATGACATCCTTAGAACACTCTCCGATAGGGCGGGGTTAGCCGCGCTTTTGGAGCCTAAGCTATTAGAGGCCGATCGTCTTGTGGCCCAGTTTCATGTGTTGCAGCAAGCTGATCTGTCCGCAGCGATAGATCAAGAGCGCACCTTCCTCATAACCGTGCTGGAGAAGGTGAGGCTTGCTCGGGAGTCGATCAAGCCGTCTATAGTGAAGGACCACCGTGATCTGTCCCAGTTACACGATCAATGGAGCCGTAGAAGTGAAGATTGCACGGCTCAGGAGGCAGCCGCCTCCCGCGGGGTAATTGATACCAGGGAGCAGATCCTTGAGCTCCAGAGAAAGCAGGCAATCCTGGAGTCCGAGCTCGAAGCTGCCCGTACTGAGAAGGGGCTTGCTATCTAGGAGGCAGACAGACTTAGTCGAGCTTCTGCCAATCTGGAACTCGCCCTGAAGAAGATGGAGGATGACTGGCGGGCATATATGCACTTGGGTGATGCGGAGCAGTTGTCCCAGGAGGCTGAATGCCGAGCTAGACAGCGGCTTGAGCGGGGGACCTCCTTAGTGAGAAACCGCCTCCAGGAATTATGTAATGCTGAACCATAGTCGGCCCTTTTTCCCTTTTGTTTCTGTTGTCATTTTTTTTCCTTTTTGAGAGGGACATGGTCCCAAAACATGTAATGCTTCTTTTGGCTTTCAAATAAAAGAGTATGTTTTATTCCATCCTTTATTTTCACTGCCTGTTGTGTTTGTGGTGTTGTGGTGGCGTTTGCCCCGAATGGGTGGACTTTTTGTGGACCTGTTACCCTTGGCATACCTTGGTTTTAGGTACGGATAACAAGTTTGATGGGGATACCTAGAACAATTCTATGGCAGGGTGCTCATGGACGTTCCGGGTATCGGAAGAGAGAATGCCATGGAGCAGCTGGGCTCTCGGGGCATGATGAGGAATGGTGGGCCTGTACTAAGAGACTTAGCAATGGATATTTGTGGGCCTATTATCCTTGGCGTACCCCGACTTAGGTTACGGATAATAGGATGAAGGGGAACCAACATACTTACTCAAAGGTAATGAGGACATGGCAAGTATGAGGGTTTTACCGTGGAGTCTTCCTACTCAGAGGTAATGAGGACATGGCAGGAGTGGACTCAACGGAGGATATTTGTGGTCAACAGAGGATATTTGTGGGCCTATTACCCTTGGCGTACCCTGCTTTAGGGTACGGATAATAAGTCGAAAGGGAATCAATATACTTACTCAGAGGTAATGAGGACATGGCAAGCATGAAGGTTTCTTCGATGGAGCCTTTCCACTTAGAGGTAATGGGGACATGGCAGGAGTGGGCTCAATAAAGGATATTTGTGGACCTATCATCCTTGGCGTACTCCGGTTGTGGGTACGGATAATAAGTCGAGAGGGAATCGACATACTTACTCAGAGGTAATGAGGACATGGCAAGCATGAAGATTTCTTCGACGAAGCCTTCCCACTCAGAGGTAATGAGGACATAGCAGGAGTGGGCTCAATGAAGAAGGGTACATAGAACGACTCAGAGGTAATGAGGACATGGAAGTTCTATATACATGGGTGATTTGTTTTTGGCGGAAGTAAAACGACTCAGAGGTAATGAGGACATGGCCATTTTGGAAATTTGTGGATCTGTTACCCTTTTTGTGCACTGGGAGTGTGGGTAGTAGATCATGAGGGAAGATCTCTTTCAGGAAGAAAGTTCAGAGGTATGGTCATACATGACTTACTATCTGAAAGAGTGACCAGAATATGAGTTCAGAGGCACTTGTGGGTACATAACTTGATAATCTGGGAGATTGTGAGTTCAGCGGTACGGGAGGGTACATGACTCAATAATCTGGAATTTGGAAATGTGAGTTCAGCGGCACCAGCGGGTACATAACATGATAATCTGGGAGATTGTGAGTTCAGCGGAACGGGAGGGTACATGACTCAATAATCTAGAATTTGGAAATGTGAGTTCAGCGACACCAGCGGGTACATAACTCAGAAATCTGGAATGTTGTGGATGTGAGTTCAGTGGTACCGGCGGGTACATGACTCGATAATTTAGAATTTGGAAATGTGGGTTCAGCGGCACTAGCGGGTACATGACTCAGAAATCTGGAGTGTTGTGGATATGAGTTCAGTGGCACCAGCGGATACATAACTCGATAATCTGGAAAATGTCATTTAGACATAATATTTCTTCAGGAACTTGCCGTTGACGGACAACATGAGCAAGTCTCCGTTTTGTTTTGCGAGGCGGTAAGCACCGTTGGAGAATACGACCTCAATGATAAATGGACCTTTCCATTTTGGCTGGAATTTGTCGGCGATTTTGTGAGTCATGACCATCGGCCTCCAGACTGCCAGAACGAGATCGCTTACTTGGAATGTTTTGATTTTAACCTTCTTGTTGAAGGCTCCGGAGATGCGTGCTTGGTATAGCTCGATCTGTTGCTGAGCCAGGAGGCACTTTTCATCTAAGGCCTCCAATTCTTGTAGTTGGCGACGGTAGTTATCATTCATCGTCAATTGGTAAATAAGGGCAACGTGGAGTGAGGGTATTTGAGTCTCCAATGGGAGAACTGCCTCACTCCTGTACACCAGGGAGAATGGTGTGTTCCCTGTGGCTGTTCGGACTGTAGTACGGTACACCCATAAGCATTCACCAAGCTTCTCGTTCCAGTCGCGTTTGTTGGACGATACGAACTTCTTGAAAAGTTTGATGATTATTTTGTTGAATGCTTCTGCCAACCCATTCGCTGCAGGGTTGTATGGCGTTGAAGTAATATTCTGGATGCGGTGCTTGTCGCAGAACCGATAGAAGGCGTGGCTTGCGAACTACGGGCCATTATCGTGGATGATCCTTCGGGGCAGTCCAAAGCGATAGATGACGTGATGCTGGAGGAAGCTGATCACGTTTGAAGTTTTGACTTCTGCAAGCAGAATAATTTTTGCCCATTTAGAGAAGTAATCTGTGATGGCAAGTATAAAGCGGTGTCCTCGGAAAGAAGACGGAGTGATCGGACCGATGATATCCATTCCCCATGCTTCGAATAGTCAGGACGCTACTGTCAGATGTAGAAAATCGGATGGTTAGTGGTTGAAGTCTGTGTGGACTTGGCAGGCTTTGCACTTTCTTGTCTAGTCTATATTAATCTGCTCCCATCGTGGGCCAGTAGTAGCCCATTCGGCGAAGATGCTCTTACAATTTTGGGCCAGGCTGACGGGCCCCGCAAACACCGTCATGAGCCTCGCGTACGGCTTCTTTGGCTTCTGTGTTTGACAGACACCGAAGCAATAACCCATCGTAGGATCGCCGATACAGCATTTTCGTCTCTGTATCGTAGAAGAATCTGAGAGAACGCCTTCTGATGGAAGTGGCTTCCTTTAGGTTCTCGGGCAGGATGTCGTAGACTACGAAGTCAATGAATGGTTGTCTCCAGTCCGGGACTTCGTCGATCGTCTGAGCGGAATAACTTGCCACGAATTGAACGTTGTTCTTGGGACATACCAGTTCATGACTTATCACGTCCACCGAACGATAAATATGGTTTGGTACCGCTAGGGAAGCGGCAAGGCCTGCTAGGGCATCGGCTTCTATATTTTGTAGTCTGGGGACGTGTTCGATGAAGAACCCTTCAAATGACGAGATGATGTTGATTGCTATTTGGTGATAGGGGATCATGTCTTCATGGCGGACCTCGTATGAACCCCGAATCTGATTGACGATTAGCTGTTAATCGCCATATGCTTCAAGATATTCTACCCCCAGCTCCCTTACAAGTTGGAGGCCAATGACTAAAGCATTGTACTCGGCCACATTGTTAGAGCACGGTTTGGAGAGGGAGTAAGCACGATTGATCAGCAATCCGAAAGAAAAAACTAGCACCACCCCGACTCCGACGACGATGTTGCCCTTAGGTCCGGTCCTTGAGGCGTCGTTGAAGAACATTCACCATATATCATCATGAGAGGTTGCATACGAGTCCGCGACCTCATCTGGGATTTTTTCATATATTCTGGATGACTCTGAGCCTGGGTGGGCTGCCAAAAAGTCTGTCAGGGCTTGACCTTTAGCAGCCTTTTGCGGGACGAAGATCATATGGTAGAGGGACAACAATATTGTCCATGTAGCGAGGCGAGAGCTGAGTGCCCCTGGTTTCGTCATGAGGACCCTGAGGGGGTTGACTCGTGATATCACATGTATGGTTTGCCCTGTGACATAGTATCGTGTCTTTTGAATGGCGAACACCAGAGCGAGGCATTCCTTCTCCACGGCAGTATATCGGTGCTCTGGCCCGATCATCATTCGGCTGAGGTAATATATGGCTTGTTTATGGCCTGCATCATTGTTTGTGCTAGCATAGCGCCAAGGGAATGCTCCATTACGTATACATAGAGCTGGAATAGTTTTTCAGCAATCGGGGCCACCAGGACTGGAGGGTTCGACAAATATTCTTTGATGCTGTCGAAGGCACGTTGGCATTCTTCATCCCATACTAACGAGACGCCTTTTTTCATGAGATGGGTGAGTGGCCGACATCGTCCGGAGAGGTTAGAAATAAACCTCCAGATGTAAGCTAGCATCCCTTGGAGGCCTCGAAGTTCTCGGAGATTTCTCGGGGGAACCTTCTCCATGATTACCTTCGTCTTCTCAGGGTCTACATGGATACCCTGGGCGGTGATGATGAAACCCAAGAACTTTCTGCTGGATACGCCCAAGAAGGATTTTGTGGGATTCATCTTCAGGTTGTGTGCTCGTATCAGGTTGAATACCGTCCTCAGGTCCTGGAGATGGTCTCCCTTACAGCGACTCTTGACGGCGATGTCATCAATATAGCACTCCACCGTCTTGCGTAAGTGGTCTCTGAAGATGATACTCATGGCTCTTTGATATGTGGTGCCAGTATTCTTTAAACCGAAAGGCATGACTGTGTAGCAGTATGTGCCAATCGGTGCTCGAAATGATGTATGCTTTTCGTCGTCAGGGGACATCTTGATTTGGTTGTAGCCCGAAAAGCCATCCATGAATGACATACGTTCGAAGCCGCAGGTGTTGTCAATTATGATGTCTGTGATAGGGAGGGGGGATTCATCTTTGGGACATGCCTCGTTCAGATTGCGGAAGTCGATGCAGATTCGAAGCTTTTTATTCTTCTAGAGGATCGGTACTATGTTGGCAACCCAATCTGGATGTTGCTCCTCGTGTATGAAGCCGCTGGCTATGAGTTTGTTGACTTCGGCTTCGATTGCATCCATGATGCCTGGACGAAAGTGTCGTTGTTGTTGTTTGACTGGCTTTACATCTAGCCAAATGTTGAGTTTGTGAAGAGCAATATCGGGATTTAACCCCGGCATGTCTTCATAGCTCCAGGCGAACACATCAATATATTCTTTGACAAGTTCCAGTAGCGACTCTCGCTCTTCGTCTGTCAGGCTTTTACTGACGAAGATTGGTTTTGGAGAAGATTTGCTGCCGAGATCCACTTGTATGACTTCATCATCAGTAGAAGGTTCTCTCTGTTCGAACAACTTTTTCCATTGTGCATCCAACTGTTGGGCCCACGGCTCTAACTCGAGGATTTTAGGAATGTCTTTATCTTCTTCGTAGGCGTCGACGAATGCCATATTGATTGACAGGACTTGTCTGAATACGTCTCCGATGCTGGTGTCCGAATCAGGAGTTGGTGACCCGGTTGAACGTGAATGCCAGTCGCATTCCTCATCTGAACTTTCAGGGGTCGTTGCGGGCGTAACATACCCTAATCTACAACGGGTCTTGTTGTAGTAGTCCCGTGGTTTGCCAGCCGGGACTGGTGGCTTCAAAGGTAATCGTCGCCCAGTACCGTAGTTCAAGCCTGGCGTAGTCTCTAGATCATACCCCTGTTTTTGTATGAGATATTTGGATTGGGGGCTATCTTCCGGCATCTGATTCGAGGTCGACTTCTTCTATGGTGAAGGGCTGCGGGTCGTCCTTCCGGCCGAAGATGATTGGATGGTCCCCTCCCTCGATTATGCGGTAAGCGTCTTCCACTAGAGTAAGCTGGTTTGCGGTGTACAAATTTGTCACCTGTGTATGTAGGTGAGTGCCTATACCGTGTTCCATAGCATACATTGTACAAAGCTTATCAGGCTCGAGGTAATTCAAAGATAGCCCTTTATTGATGAAGTAAGGTATCTTTTCTGGCGGGATTACATCATCTGCAGAGGGAACATCAGTGTGGGCAGCCACATACTTGGCTAGCTTCGGTTCTTCTTCGGCCACCCCCTGTATAAATGAAGACTGAGAGGACGACCTGGGCAGCTTGATCGTCAGGGGTTCAGCAGGTGGAGCAGAACGTGGAGTCGTTGACAAGCTAGCGACCCCCAGTTTGGTACTCGATGCTGGACGGGGAGTTGTTGGCTCGATAGAAGCCCCAGACCTTGCATCAGGGTGACGATTCTTCCTGGGAAGGTGTATCGTCATTGGCTTGTCGGAGGGATTGAGCTTCTCCATTTGTGGCTGGCCGACTCTTGGTAGTTTAATTGTCAATAGCTCCGTTGTGGGTCTTAGCACTTGACCAGACCTTGGCAGTCGGATTATTATTTGCTCTTCTTGTGCTGATAGGCTGATTGCTTCCTTACGCAGAGTGGCTGTAAGGGGTGCGAACTTGCCAGGTTTACGAGCTTGGAGGTGGATCGTTAGAGGTTCTTCTGATCCTGTGGCTGTCTCGGTACTAGCTTGCACATCTCCTTCACCAAGGTGCCTCTTCGACTTTTCGTATAGGCAGGAGTCTGAGTAGTAGGATTCGACCCCTTTGAAGGGATCGATGTCGACAAATTCTGTCCTCACAAAGCCGTATTTGTCGACATACTTGAAGCACTGGTGCAACGTGAAAGACACGATCATGTAATCGTGTATCCAAGGGCGCCCCAAGAGGATATTGTAAGAACTGTCTGCATCTATGATGTAACAGGTGACTTTTGACTGGAGATCGCCAATTTGGCACTTCAGACGAATCTTCCCAATTGGGTAGCTCCTGCCCGAATTGAAACCGCTGATGGCGGTGCTTGTTGGCGTCAGGCGATGCCTAGGAATGCAGAGATGATGTAACAGACCCTTCGGGATGATGCTTATGGAAGAGCCAGGATCAATGTGCATTCGATCTACCTTTACGTCGCCGATGTATCCATTGTAATATAACGGGCGATCGTGCAGGTTGGTTTTGATGAGCATATCCTGCGGAGTGACGACAATGTTAGG
Source organism: Iris pallida (assembly GCA_029216955.1). Taxonomy (NCBI): domain Eukaryota; kingdom Viridiplantae; phylum Streptophyta; class Magnoliopsida; order Asparagales; family Iridaceae; genus Iris; species Iris pallida. The sequence continues at coordinate 26,275 of JANAVB010002718.1, forward strand.
CATCGCTCCCGTACAAGCGCTGTCTTGGAGATCTGCAGGCGGGTTTTCTCCCGTGAGGTTGACCTGAGCCAAGTACGCGTCGGAGTTCTGGAGTGCATCGCTCAAAGCCGTGCGAACATCCATCGAGATTCTCAGGAGCTCGTATAATGATAATTTGGCCGGTGTGTTGGCCAATTGCGCCATGATGTCAAAGTTTTAGGGCCTCTCCAGCCCTTGCAGTGCCTCTTTTCGGAGGGATTTGTCAAAGCGAGTCTCCTTCGGCATAGGCTTGTCGGTCGTCGGAGGCTGAAGCGGGCTGATGATCTTCAGCCGAGTTATCAGCCACAGGTTGGGATTGTGCCCAGACCGAGTGACGACGGCTGCGACTTCTTCGATATCTGCCGAGATTGTGCGGCATGATCTGACTTTTCCACTCTTGCTCTTGCGAATGGAAGATGGTGTGGACTGAGTCACTTCAGATACCAGGTCTGGATGGACCCACATGACCTCCCCTTGTGATGTGGTGAGGGGCACTAGACCGGCAGCCTGATCTCGGGAAGGTGGAAGATTAGCAATCTCCATTATCGCCAGAGGGATGGGGACCACACCGTCTTGAGTCTCTGTTGGAGGGAAGCTATAAAATTGTACTGACACCATATTGGCTGCCACAGTTACCTCTTCGAAATCGATGGCCAGAGCGTTCGAATCGATAAGATTTTGGATGTACCATTTTAGTTGGTAGCAGACGTGTGTGGCATGGTGGACGTAGTGGTGGTAATGACAGTACTTTGGGTTCTCTATTTCTGCCGGCCGAGGTTCCCGTCTTGGTGGAGGGAGCTAAATTCTGTCTCCTTGTATGAGCATGTCTAAGATGGGCTTGACGTGGCCGTCTTCGAAGGAGTATGTCATTTGTGGCCATTGCTTGTCTGCCGGTTTTGACTCAGGTTTCTGTGTTGTGTCGGCCACCATAGCCTGCTTGCCCTTGTTGTCCCGATTGTTGGAGGAGCTACCCCTATTGTTGTTATTGGCATTAGGACGCCTGCCCTTGTCCTCTCCCTCTGAGATGTGTAATCCCAGTTAGGAGCCTTCTTCAATCGTTCTTCGGTGCTAGTGGTACTGATGATAAACGTCTTCCAGTCCTTGAATTGACTTTCGCCCATCCAGAGGCTGATTGTTGGAAGTAGTCTCTTTTGGCAAATTTTAATTAAGGAGGAATCTGGGTTACCAGACGACAGCTTCATTGTGGTTTGGCGAAACCGCTCGATGTAGTTCCTTGTCAGCTCTTTCTCCCCTTGAACGACGTCCATGAGGGTGGACATTGTGATGTCCTGTCCTACTTCATAGAATCTTTCCAAGAACATGCGCTTGAAGCTGGCGAAGGAGTGGATACAGTTGTCTGGCAGGTTGCGATACCAGTCGAAAGCGACTCCTTCCAATGCCCCGATGAATAATCGTGTAAGGATGGCATCGTCATGGGGCAGATGGTCGGTGGTGACCTCGAAGTAAGTGATGTACCGACTGGCGGAGGTTTTGCTATCATAGGGATTGATATTGAACGACTTATATCTTGGTGGGAAGGGGACGTCCCTCCATGCAGCAGGGTATGGTTGTCGTATTCTGAGGTCTTGAGAGATTTCTCGAGCATGAAATATGGCTCGGAGCTCCTGGACCTATCTTCTTGCTTCCCTGGCCTCAGCCACAGTGGTGGGGGCCGTCATTTCTGGAGGATTATTGCCCGGGTTCGGTGCCGCTGAGTTCGAGTCCGCATTGACTGCGGGACCCGTGCTTGTTTGGCCAGGCGTCCCTCCTTGGAGAGTTAGAAGGGCCGCTTTGATCTCGTCTACAGATTTGACCAAGGCATACAGCATGGCCTCCAGAGTGTCAATGCGTTGGCGATCACTGGAACCACCTTGGTTGCTGTCCGTCATGAACACCGTCTTTACATGAGAGAGATGGAAGGAACGGTGGAGGACGAGCCCTCCGAATCATACCCCTGTAGCGAGAAGTCATCGGGGTATGTGGGAATGTTCTCTTCTGGTTCGGACTCAGAAGGGATAGTACCCCCAGCTTCAGAGTTTGCTTCATCTTGGGAGTCGTGGACGTCCTCGGGGAAGTCGGCCCTTGCTGTATCTGATGGAAGAGTTGTCTCCTCGGGCTCATCTCCTTGGAATATCGGATTATCGTGGATGTTCTGAGGAGTGCTACCCCCAATCCCAACAACCCTCTGTGGTGTGGATGATGAATCTTCCACTGTAGCCGATTTCGTCTTTGAACGGGTGCCTTGGAAAACTTCGGTGGTGGGCACCCATTTAGACGACAGTCTCTTAGTCATAGTGGTTGAAATCTTCGGGCTGGAAGCATTGGTCTTCTTCTCTCTCCCATCGGCGAGGATTTTCTGAGCAGAGTTGTAGGAGACGACGGAAAGTGCCTCGTCTTCTGAAGACGGTTGTTGCATTCTTTGAAAGACGGACTGCCGGTCTTTTCGTACCGTCGCGTTATTGCAACAGCAGTTGACGATGACTTGGGTGCAGTAACGTCCGTGAGAGGACTCTTTGCACCCCGAGGCACCTTCTCTTTCCTTGCGTTTGTGGAGGATGGCCTCACGCAAGTCAGATGGGTTCGGATCGACCATGTTTGCTCTCTGGATTTTGGGAGACTATCGGGAACCTCTCTGTCCGTTTGCCGTCGAGGGCTGGACTCGAGTGGTTCTGTACAACTTCCTATCAGAGGCCCGCATGACAGTACATGGGACGCTCGGATGGTCAGAGGTCGGATCAGCGGACCGAGCTTGCCAAGCTCGTGCTGCCTTAGACTTCTTCACTCTAGTGCGTGAGGGCACATAGTAGGAAGAGTCTAAGTGGGACTGGAGAGAGTCAGACATGTCTTCTTGGGAGCACAAGAGATCAGGACCATAGGAGAGGCGGTCGAAGACAGAGCCGCGTGGAGTAGGCATCATGCGGCTGGAATCAATAACCTTCATGCGGCTGGCAGGCGTAGCCGCATAGGTCTTTTCCATGCGGCTAGAAATCCTGGCCGCATAAGTGTTCTCCATGCGGCTGAAAATCCTGGCCGTATAAGTATTACGCATTTGGCTAGCTGTCTCAGCCGCATGGTCATCATTCATGAGGCTGGCAGTCTTGGCCGCATGAGTCTTTATTTTGCGGCTAGTGCCCTTGTTCGGTTTCTTCCTGGAGCTCATAGAATCGCTCTTTGCCCCTGCAAGTCCAGCATCGTAGTGCTTTCCTCTGCTGGACTTGGGGACAGCAGAGTCCTCTATGGCTAGAAGTAGGGCCGCACGAGAGTTGCCTTCGCCGTCTTGGGCAGCAGAGAGTACTCCGTCAAGAGATTGGAGAGGAGCAAATGACTTTGGCCTCCACTCGCTGCGAGCTTTCTTCGTGCGGGTTCGCTTCTGGACCAGGCCAGCGCTTCCCTCGGAGAGCATTTCTTCAAACGCCTGTTGCTCGAAGCGGACGACCATCTTCTGTTGCATGGAGCCAAGTTTAGATGCATCTGATTGCGTCACCAACTCCTCAGCCGTGGAGAAGTTTGTCCCCAGCAGAGTCGCCATCATGTTTGCCATGAAATATAAAAGAACAGAACAATTATCGGAGGACTGGACTTTTACTTCACAATACAAACTCGCTTGTACAAGAAAGCCTAGGGACGAAAACCTAGGTACAGCAATCTAAGTATAATTGTTTATTTTAGATTCTGGGAGGTGACGGTAGAGGCTCGGGAAAGCGACGGCAGCTTTGCCTTACTCCTTGGACGATCGGGTGCGGCCTTGGCTCTGTAGAAGAACTGCTTGGCGTTGATGAAGAAATGCTCTCCTTTTGATCTCTGTATATTCTCTCTCTGGCTCTCTGGATCTCTGTGTGTTCTTTTTTTGTAAAAGTAAGAGCCTCTCTTCTCTATATCTTCCCTTGCAAGGGAATGGCACCTTGCTATTTATAAGAGTGGGGCATTATTAGGGTTTCGCAATGATTGCCCATTCTCCAAAGTCGGCGGCTTAGGATCAATGAATCTGGGCCGCTCATCTTGAACATAATAGATCCGGGCAATTAATGTGATTGCATCAATCTTTGTGGATAATTAATGATGATTGACATAAATCCTCATGATTTGTTATGCCAATCTCGGATCTCCCGCCACGTGTCATTGATTTGCTTGATTGCGAATGATCTGATTTGATCCCAATATTTTATTGGGATTTGTTGATGAATTTCGGTTGATTTGATGCCACGTGTCCCCTTATCATGCCACGTGTCTTAACCGCGAGCCACTTAGAAAATTTGAACCGCATGAGGGTTGCTCCTCATTGAGCCGCATGAGCGTAGGTGACCGCATGGTGGACGCTTTCTTCATGAGCCGCATAGGGTAGTTCTGCCTGAGCCGTATGGAGATAGTTTCTGCTTGAGCCGCATGGAGATAGTTTCTGCTTGAGCCGCATGGGATAGTTCTTTGTGAGCCGCATGGGATAACTTCGTCCAAAGCCGCATAGGTGGCCTCTGTCTGAGCCGCATGCGACGATACACGTGTCAAGGACGCATGAAGGTTTTTGGGTTCCGGGGGATTGTGTCAGACATCTCCTTCGTTTCCCTAGGAGTCTGCCATTATGACAGAGTCATTATTACATCTTTTTGTCATTGGTCAGAGCTGTCAGCCGTTAAGGCATTAAATGCAGTAGAAGACAAAGGGGAGAGCTGTTGAAGACCACGTGGCTCCTCTTGGGCTGCATAGACGCTTGAGCCGCATGAGTTCTCCGAGCCGCATGGGGATCCTTGGTCGCATGGATATTTCTTTATTCTTTTCTATGCTTCTACAGAGGTGTCTATGTGATTGAAAACATACAACATACGCACAGACTGCACTGTCTCGTGCAGTGAGTCCACGCTCTCGTGGACGCGACACGAGGTACGATACGTCTCGTGCTCGTGTCCACGTGTAGCCCACATATAGGCCTATACACGCGACACAACCCGAGACACGGCGGACACGCAAACGCGTGATACGACACGCGTATCAGAAGCATTTATGTGCACATACAGTCCCTGTGTATGACCAGTACGGCCTCGTATTCGTATCCGACACGAAACAAGGTGTCATGAAACTTGGGGAGTGTCTTGTCAGTCATTGACCCAACCTTCACGCCAAGTTTCGTATGTCGAAATGCTGTGTCCAGTGAGAAATAGGACACGGGTAGCAGGACAGTTCTACACAAAATCGACACGAAAATCACATCAGTCTTCACAAAAGTTAAAATACATATTTAGATCTACAAATTCATGTAATTAGTTTTTCAAAAATCGAAAATAAAATCCTAAGGGGCATTATATCAAACACATACACGTATACATAGACACGTGCCCGATACGGACACCAAACGGACACAAAATTAACCCAAACTTCAGGGACAGCTAGGGGACTCCTAGATCTAGCCCAAAATGCAAAGAAAACAGAATATTAGATCAATTTATGAAGTTTTACCTATAGGTGCAAAAAGCAAGAAAAGCTTCAAATGGGGGAAACCTCCTTGCTAGCCAAATGCTCCAAATTGTCCCAAAGCTAGGATTAAACTCCACAATCAGAAAATAAGAGAGTATTAGGCTCTAATGCAAGAAACTAGAGTGGAAAAGGATTTAAAATGAATAATCTATGGGTTGGGGAAGAATGGACAAACCTTCTTTTTCCTATGTGTTGGAATGATACAAAAGAGGCAAGAACTAATTAGGAGAATATTTATAGGGAAGGAGGAGCCCTAGTGGTTGGTCATAAAGTGAAAATTAGGGTTAGGGTTTAGTCTAATGGGCTATGGGCCTAGTTGCACTAGTCATGGAACCAATTTCTAAGTCTCAAGCCTATGGACCAAATCACCAATCCTCCTATTTCAAACTTGATCCTATGTGACCTAACATGAGTTGACTTAAGTTAGACTAGGGTCTCACCATGCTAACTAAGTCACCATAGCTAGGGTTAGCTTCTAGGCTAGTCTACAAGTCTCAATGAGTCAAAGTCCAAACTAGGAATCACCAATTCAATAAATTAAAATAAATTCAAATTTTACTAAATGACAAAAGTACCCTCAAGCTAAAATGATAATTAAATCATCCTAATGATATGGTTAGGCTCTAGGTCATGCAGTCTCTAGGATTTCACTAGCAGCACATCAAAATCACAAGTCATGACTTAAAACAGTTTTTAAATAGTTTAAAAATGATTAAAAATTACCAAAAATCATAATATGAAATAAATATCAATAAATAATAATTATAATTACAAAATTTTAAAATTACCCTAATTTGGAAAACTGGGTGTTACACAAGCTCAGAAGAAGGCCCGTCCATGCCTTCAACTACCGAAAAAGCCAAGCAGAAGGAGACGCGGTTTGACAAGTCTCTGAAGGCGCCTGCTCCCGAAGGCATGGATCGGCCCTAGAACTTTGACATACTGGCACAGCTAGCCAATACACCTTCCAGGTTGTCTCTGTTCGATCTATTGTGACTCTCCAAAGAAACGCAGAAAGCTTTAAGTGAGGCATTACTACATGCCGACTCTTATCTCGCTGAAGTCAAAGCCCCCGCTGAAGACCCTGTCTCCTGTCCCTACTGTCACAGTACTATGGAAGGGGTGCCCAACATCACCTTTTCATAGGAGGACATGCTACTAAAAAAATAATCGTCATGAAAGACCCCTGTACTATACAGGATATATCGGGGCGATCAAGGTGGACCGCATGCACATCGATCCAGGTTCCTCCCTCAGCATCATTCCTAGAAGTTTGATTTAAATTCTAGGAAAAGCTCTTCACAAGCTATCTGCAACCAATACAACTATCATGGCTTTCAATGCTGGTCGAAGCCACCCGCTGGGTAAGATCTGTCTCAAGTGCCAGATCAGTGATCTCCGAACGGAGGTTTCTTACTATGTGATCGATGCCAATGTATCCTACAATGTCTTGTTGGGACGTCCGTGGATACACGAGAACATGATAGTTCCTTCCACACTTCACCAGTGCTTCAAGTATCTCAACAGCGACGGTATCATGAAGACAAAGTTTGCCGATGTCGATCCTTTTAAGGGCATCGAAGCCAACTTTGGAGATTCAGTACTTTACCAATCTCAGCCCCCAAGGATGACGGCAACAAAGCTGATGATAAAGATGAAGCAAGTTCATCCTCCAATGATGGTCTCCTGATTATTCGAGTCAAATGACGTACTCCTCCAAAAAGTACTCCGAAGCCTCTCGCAATCTGGGTGAAAAAGAATAACCCTGACAAGGTCAAACCATTGACCATCACTCTCCGCAAGACACCTCGGGAGGTGTCACGTCCCGACTCGCCGAATCGGTCGCCATCGCCTTGACTCGATGTAAATCGATCTCCATGGGTCGGGACGTGATGTCGTGCAAGTATTTATTGGACTTACACAAGGCAAGGATGTGCAATTGGAAATTTTTTGACTCGACGCGTTGAAATTAAACAGTGCAGAGAGTTGAAGACATAGCATAGGAAGAAATTTAGCTTTACATTCATAAGCCTGCAAAGTATGTACGAGGTCATTTTTACATTACATATGCCGTTGCGGCTACATCTTGAAACACAAAAGAAAAACTCTCGACAAGCTTGTCCTGAAATAATCCTTGTCGTTCCATACATTCACGCCCCTTTATAAATTAGAACAAAGCCTTCGATCTGAGTTGGGCTTCAAAATACTTCAAAATAGGAGGGCTTCGTGCCGCCTCCCATTCTTCAACTACAGGTCTAGTCTCGAGCTCCCGCAGCGCGATCGTTACCTGGAGAGTTGGGGGTTAGCACACTTGCTAGTGGATGGGACGAACCCACTCGTCTAAACCGATACTGCTTATTAAGGATTCTAGCATACGAAGTGATCTTTCTATTTAGAACTATATGAATTGCAGTTCATATCGAAGGCATATTTTAAACGATAACACTGTAGAAGCATGAAAAAGAACAAGAAAAAGCCTATACGGCTTAGACAGAAAGAGCCTCATGCGGCTCAGGAATCCATTAGAAATTCATGTGGTTCAAAAGTCCTTTAGAGCATCATGCGGCTCGGATAGCTCCATACGGCTCAAGAAGGAGCCACGTGGCCCAAAGCAGTTTACCTCTACAGCTGACCATAAAGCAACTGCCTCATTAAATGCCCTGACTGCAGCTCTGACAGAAAGGCGAAGTGACAACTTTGACATAAAGCTGAAATCATAACTCTGACATGATGGCGTGCTCCTCGGAAAAAGAAAAAAATCTTTATATAGCTGGCCTGATCCGCCAAGTCCCAAAGCTTCCTGTCGATTGCCAATCCTATGCGGCTGCCATCTTCATGTGGCTGCCCTCTTCGTGCGACTGCCACC
>JANAVB010002719.1:0-50000 GCA_029216955.1 Iris pallida
TAAAAAAATAAGTCCAGTAATCGAAAAGTCATCAACAGTTAAAAAGCATATAGCTTACTGCCAAGACTAGCGACTTTGTTATATCCAAATAAGTCCTGTGTAATAGTTGAAGGGGTCTAGAGATACTACAATGTTTATGGATTTAAAGGAAGATATTGCTACTTTGTTCTTTTCACTATAAATACAGATGATATCATTTTTAAATGTGATTTTTGGCGAGCCTCTTACCTGTTTCTTTGACGACAATTTAACAATTGTGCACATATTCGTGTGTCCAAGACGCATGTGCCACAACCAGCTTTCATCCTTGTTAGCATAAAGGCACCTACCTGCATTATTAGTATCATCCAATAGATAAAAAATATAAATATTATCTTCCCTAATACCCCATAAGCTATCTTACCAGTTAATCTCTCATAGATAGAGGATTTATTTTTCACAAATTAATACCATAACCATTGTCAGCTAGATGACTGATGCTTAATAGGTTATATTTTAATTATATTACTAAACATACATTTTTTATTACAAGGAAAAAGGGAATGTCAATGTACCATTACCGTATTTTTAGTTATTGCCGAACGAGACATATCCTTCTATCTTCATCGATACCATTGCAAATAGAGTAGCACCACCAGTCATATGTCGTGAGCAACTGCTATCGATGATCCATTTGCTTCTAGCATAAGAGGGTTAGTCCACCTATGTAACCTTTGGTATCCACATCTTTGAGGGTCCTGATATGTTAGTTTTTGGAACTCATAAATATACATTCATATATACTAATCTTTTAATTTTGCACTATCGTGAAATATGTCCTTGTTGACCATAATAGGAAAAAATGTGTTAGTGCTAGGTGTAGTAGTATAGACATGAGTATGTGAAGTGAAGTGTTAGTCGTGCATGGATATCTGTAATAGAAAGTGTGATGTGCATCTTTTGTTTTTGCTTGCTTTTTTTGTATAAGGTATGTCATGTATGCCTTTGTGATGTGTCACATACCTTGTGTTAGATCGAGTTGTAGGTTGGACCACCTACTTTTCCAGCCTAGTTTCATACTTCTCATAGTTAGTATACATATCATTACTAAGCCGTAAGAGCATTTACTCTTTGTGCAGCTAAATTATATTTCTTCTTTTTCGAATCATAAGCTTCATTAGCTTTGCATACTCTGGCGTAATCTTTTCAATACGGCCGAGAGCATACAAAAGCTTAATTTGAGAGAAAAAAAATTTCATCTTTGTTAGTAGTGGCACTACAAAAATAGTCAATTGGCGATGGATGAATCCGTCGCTAAATGAATTTAGCGACGGATTAACGACGGCTTTTCGGCCAAACTGTGCCGTCGGTAAAATTCTCGTCGCTAAAAAAATCTGTCGCTAAATAGTCGAAGCTTCTACGAAAATAGCAGAAAAGCGACGGCTGCTTAGCGGCAACTTAGCGACGACTTAGCGACAGAATCCCATCGAACGTATTCGACCACTTAGCGATGGCTTACCGACGCACCCCATCGAAATTAGCGTATCAGAAATTTTCTGATACGCTATAGCGACATCTTAGCGACGAACTTTTCCGTCGCCATGCTATCGCTATTCCGTTGCTATCCGTCGAAATTTGCATATCAAAATTTTTTTGATACTCTATAGCGACATCTTAGAGACAGATATGGCCGTCGCCCGGTTGTCGCCACTCCATCACTATCCGTCGCTACATGGATACATGTAAATTTCCAGCAGCTTGGCAACGAATTTTTCGTTGCTACTCTGTCAGTATGCCGTCACTAACTGGATACATGTAAATTTCTAGAAGCTCGGCGACGAATTTGCCGTCGCTTTTCCGTCACTATCCGGCTAACTGGATATATGTAAATTTCCAGAAGCTTAGCGACTGATAATCCATCGCTTGTTCGTTGTCGAGCGTCACTATTCCGTCAGAAGTCCGTCGCTAACTGAATTTTTTTTAAAAATTCTTGAATTCACAGTACCCTATTTACACAATTAATCATTAACAAAATCAACAATCCAAACAGAAAAAAAACAAATATTCATAATCAACAACCCACCAACAATCCACAAACAGAACAAAATATCCACCAACAATCCACAAAAATATCCATCAACAATCCACAAACAGAACAATCCACAAAAATATTCATAATCACAACAATCCACAATAACTTAAAATTATCCAAATTATCCATAATCACAACAATCCACAAACAGAACAAAATATCCATAATAAATTAAAATTATCCAAATTTTGATACATTACAAATACAAAAAAAACTAGAAAAGATCGACTGGATCGTCTGATAGTGCCTACTGCACTTTATGAAGATACGCCTGAACGATGTGAGCCGACAGACCATCAAATATCTTCTGTGGAACTCGGCGTAGATCTGCCGACGACATCAGGTCAAGAAGAGCAATCACAGATGAAGCCGATAGAAAAGCGGCAACAGCATCAAAAGAAACACGTCCGACGAAAGAAGGACCAACCATCCGAAGGACCGGGAGCAGAAGGACCCGGAGCAGTAGAAGAACCCGGGTATTGCGATGCCATTCGGGTCATCTCCTGTAACACCCAGTTTTCCAAATGAGGATAATTTTGAAATTTTATAATTATAATCATTTAATTATGATATTTAAATCATATTGTAATTTTTAGTGAATTTTAATTATTTAAAACTATTTAAAATGTTGAATGGTGATTTGATGGTTAACTAGTGTAACCCTATAATTGCTAAGCCCGGAGACTAATTATGACCATGGGAGCCTAGTCACGTTATTAGAATTTCAAATTACCAATTTTTAGCCTAGGGGTATTTTGGTCATTTTGATAATTTTGTGAATTTGTAATTTATATTAATTAAATATTATGCTAATCTTTTAGTTAAGCCTTAACATAGAAGTTTAACCTAACCTAGGTTAGTCTTGAGGTTAGAATCATGGTTAGAACATTCCTACTAAGTGCCAAGGTTAGTAATATCTAGATATTATTATGGTAGGATATTTTCCTTAGGATATTTGTGTAAAAGAAAGCCTTGAACCAATAGGAAGGCTTGGAATTGGGTGGACAAGCCCTAGCCACTCATCTACACCTAAACCTAAACCAAATTCATCTAGTGGCCAGCCATACAAGCCCCCCCTCCTATAAGTGTCCCACTTTAGAACCATTGCCTCTTTTTAAAAACCTAGAAGAACCCTACTTTGTCCTTCCCTAAACTCTCCTAATTAATCCAAATTGAGCCCAAATTGAGTCAAATCAATTGTATCATCATCCCCAATATTAGAGGATACTTGTGGGTGCTTGCTAGCGAGGTTTGAGGACGTTTGAACTGTAGCAAATCGAGGAAGACGTCAAGTCGAGGCTCTTTACATTGAGTTTGAACACTCAATAGGTAAAACCCTACAAACCCTAATAAATTCTTGATTTCTTCCCATAGATGCATTCATTTAGGGTCCCCCTAGGTGTAGCCCAAGTTTGGTAGGAATTCGTTCTATTTTGTGTCCGTATCGGACACGTATCGGTGTATTTAAATACATGTTCGATGAAATGTCACATAGAAATGGATTTTAGTAAATTTAAAAATAAATTACATGGTTGTGTAGCCCTACATATGGGGATTTCAAAACTATAACTCTGAGCATGATTGGACACGTGTTCGTGTCCAAATTTGGACATGAACCTCACTACGATGCCCCGTACCCATGCCCTGCTACCACCCACTGTTTTCTCACTGCACACCCACTTTGACACGTGCAAACTGGCACGAGGGTGGGGGCAGACACTGTCAGGACCCCCTAAAATTTAACGACACCTCGTGTCGTATCGAACACGAAACACGAGCTGCATGGTTTAACACTACACAGTGCACTGATTTTTTGACTCCCTGACACGCAGTTCGTGTCACGCGAGGACACGACCCTGACTCGATACGTACCTAGACTCCTAGCCCTAGTCCCCCTCTATCCCTAGACATGAGCACAATGTGTCACGTGTCGTGTGTTACACGCACGAGTCTGTGACACGCGTGTACGAGGCACCGTACTGTGCCCGTGCTCTCCCCTGCTGCTCGGGTGTCCTAGCGGACACGATACTGATTCATATGGCTCAAAATTTAATGGAGACGTGGGGGCAATGTCTGAGAACATGCCCCCAAAGTTTCATCGGGTTTCATAAAGTAGGTTGTGAGAAATCACACGCGCACGGGTTTTTCACCACCTGTACACACTGTTGAAATACGTTCTGATACGTGACTCAAACTCAGACATGACACGACCCCGACACGACTCAGGCACCTAGACACATACCCTGACACCCCTCCTAACTACTGACACGAGCGTGAGGCTCGAGGGTGGACACACGAGCCCCTAGATGGGTCGACACATGTGTACGAGGATTGGTATTACTGTTTACTGATACTTACCTTTTTGGTCTGTTTTGGACATTTCGTGTCCTATTTTTTGGACACAATAGGACACGTGGACATGCCTAGTATGTTTCTAACTCTGTACACATGTTTTACTATATTTATTTCAATTTTGTTGGTTTAAATGGTGTTTCAAATTCGGGTTTGAGTTAGAGTTCAATATTTCACTGTTTATATATTTCATAGTTTTTTTGAGAAATGGGATTGATGTTCAGTAGAAGATATGAGGTTGGGATCGATTTTCAGGTTGATGATACATGTATGAGTTATTCTTTGGTTTCAGTATGCTGAATTGAGTGGGTATCTGATATAGATATCGAGTTTAACATCTGAAATTGAGTTGATGTATGGATTAGATATCATCTCAGGTTTTCCTGAGATGACCTTACTAACTATCAGTTAGGTCCTGGGTTAATGGTGAGCTGGAGTTTGTATTGAGTTCATATATGTTGAGTGTGACTGAGATGTTAATGATAACTGGAAACTGGAATTAAATGAAACCTGAAAATCCCAGTGACTAGTTAACCTGAGATTAGGATTTGGGTTGAAACATGTTGATTCACTGTTTAAGCTGATAATTGAATAATGAAAACTAAAACCTGAGAATGGGGTTGTATGAGACTAAAACTGGGTTTATATACATGTAAACTGAGACACACCATATCACTCGTGCATACATACACATACTCATGTGATTCACTATGTCCAAACCCACACACTTGCCCCTTCACTCTTACACACACACACTTATATATATCCCCTTCTCTATATATATATACATGAATGTAATGTATGAAATGTGTGCACAAGTACGTAATGAATATGATGTAATATAAATTTGCATGAATGTGATACATGTATGTAAGAATCCATGTATGTAAAGTATGTTTGTAATGTATGTATGCATATATGAATATATGTATGTAATATAATGTATGCAATGTATATGCAAGCATGTAGGTAATGCAAATATGTATGAGATGATGAGGCATGAATGTATGCAATGTAGGTAAGGTATAGATGTATGTATATATGCAATGTGTAGATTCTATGTAGACATGTAATGAAATGCAATGTAACTATAGTGTAAGTGGTGATGCAATGTAGGATACAATGTATATAGGCATGTATGAATGGACATGTATGCAAGTATGTATGTACCTATATATATTGTATCTATAGATGGCATAGGCCTTGAAAGTATATATGGCTTACATTATAGACTTATTGTTTAGACTTGTGAATGACCAACCCTAACTAGTTGACCAAGATAGCCTTGTTGATTGACCTAGTTTGACTAGATGTTGACTTGGGTTGACCCAGAGTTGACCAAGTTTGACTTGACCTAGATTAACCTAGAAATCATGTAGATTGCATCGTAAACTTTATTACCTTATTTTAAACACATTATAACCCATATTGCTCTATTTAGGACATTGTGACTCCGGGACATCTGATATTATATTACTTTTTCAGAGTGTCAGACGAGTACATTCTCTGATAGTTCTTTCATTTACTTGTCAATTACTGTACTTCAGTTCTAGTTAGTTCTATTTGATTCTTGTTACAAACACGTATTGTTATTACTGAATCCATGTATACGATATACATACTTACTCATCTTGTCTCTATTATTCGAATCACTATTCGAACTATTCAAACCACCTATTCGCATTTTCATGTGCTGGTTGGACTTGTATTCGTCTTGTATTGGATTATGGATTCATTTATTTTAGATTGGGCAGAAATACTGATTAGATATGTAGACATATCCCCCTATTCGAATCACCCCTCTGTGAATGATATTCGAACGATAGCCATCCCTCACCTGATCAGTGTATGGTGTGCTGTATTACCTACAGCGTTTACATGTCGATCTCGGTATTTTAAAACACACTTGGAGAATTTATTCGAATCATTATTAGATCTTCATATGAATCATTATTCGTATCACCTTATTCGAATTAGAATAAGATTAGAATCACATTCGACTCATCTTATTAGACTCACATTGGGATTACACTCGACTTACATTGTACTGTCTGGACTTATATCATGTTACTCTAGTTCAGCTAGATCTTGTTTTACTGTCTTCTTGCCAATTTCTCCTCTTGTTTAGTTACTATACTTTCCTTGTACCTTAACTGTTTCTCTACATCATTACTCGTATAAACTGCCATGTTCATCAATACAACTGTCTATAACTGCTTTATAGTTCTTTGTTATTTACTTGGGATTTCTTGATGAATTGTACTCGTTCTGTCCTGACTGGACCTGTTGAAAATATACAGATGATTGCCCTGAGGACATTTGCCCTTGCCTTGGAGCAGGAGATGGCTTAGCTACCTTTGGCCCCGACACTCAGGAGTGATCGGAAGACTAGCTAGTATACTTGGTTTAGTTTTCATGTTTTAGAACTTAAATTGTAATAACTTGAGATATGAGTTTGTATTTGAGTTTGTTTGAGATATTATTATTTAGTAGTTGATATTTGTTGTTATTTAGTCTTTAGTTATAAACTTCTGTGTTATCATATCGTGCTTAGACTGTGATTGAGATTTCATTATATCTATACTTGTCCTCCGTTCAGAGTTGAGATTTGACAAGTACATTATATAATTGCGTGAGTTGTTGATTAGATAGTAACCTAGGACAGCGTTCTACCGCCGATATTATGGCGTAGCCTGGACGTACCCACTTTTTGATCCCCTACACTGGGTACGGGTCGTGACATCTCCTCCCATGGACATCACCACCGAGGTTAGAGTCCTAAGCTGTGTCCTCACATCCTCGTCGAGCTGAGTCGTGAGAGCAGGAGACGACGGCGGCGGTGGAAGTCTCGAAGACGTCTGCGGTGACGCTATGGATCCGGCGCCGTAGACGCGCCCGCCTTTCCCTATTCCACCAGTGGCTTATACGAACAAGTCGTCCAAGTAAGCAGTCATGGAAGGGAATGCTTGGGCGACGTCGATTCGCCGATACCCTCGGTAGGAGTGGGCTCAATCGTGCTAACGGCCGCACGATACTTAGCCAATTCAATGAATGCGTTTAGTTTACTATGAGTCTTCCTAAGTTATAGTCTAAATACTAAGGCCTCACACTATTGTCACAAAAATTATAAGCTAAACTACTTACAATTTTAAAACATAAATCTTATCAACTTAAATACTTACATGAGTCTGCTCGGCTCTTTCGTCGATGAAGCTACCGGTCTTCTTCGTCTGTGCGTACTCTCGAATACATCACCCAAGGTGACCGCGTGGGGATCTTTTCCTTCTTTGCCGCCTTTGTCGCCTGTGTACGAAACATTTCTTTGCCGCCTTTGTTGCCTTCGTACGAAACATTCATAGAATAAAGTTTTTTTCGATATCAAGTAATTAAAAAAATAAAGTTTTTTCAATATCTCACCAGATCTCCAAGCATCGCTGCGTGGGGCCTTGATTCCCCTGTATGCAGACCCGCTGCATGTCGATTCCTTCGCCTTCGCCGATTTATTCTTGAACTCAGGCGTATTCATCTTTTTAAGCATCTGCTCATAGAAGTCCTCCCGGAGCCAAACCTTCCTTCCACTGCGGATGTCATCCTTCGCATCCTGCAGCTTCTTCCCGACGACTTTTTTGTAGGTCTTGATGATCGCCTTCTCGCGATGGGGGGGCCACCAGAACGTTAACTGACATGCAAATTCCAATATCAAGTAATTAAGAAAATAGTGGATTAAAGAATAATTAATAATTAAGTAATCAAAAGATATATATACATACCCTCATCTGGTCGAGCCAGAAGTACCGCGACTCCGGGGCACCTCACTAAAATTGAGGTAGGGGCCATAGAAGTTTTGCCTAATAATGAGCCCTGGCTCCCCGGTAGCATCCAACGAAAAAAAACCTACAACGAAAAACGACTAGATTATTTACTTGAATAAATGAAATAAATTAAAAAGTAACTTACAAAATACAAAATTTACTTACAGTTCACCCGTGGGCCATTGCCCGTCTGAACTCCCCTGTCGCTCTGTGGTGGCGTCGGAGGATCCATGGGTCCGTGAATGTACTAGCTAGTAACCGGATGGAACTGAATCTGTAGATACTCTGGGGCCCACCGTGCAGTAACTGGAGGATCCGCTGGCAGAACGAACGATGGGTCGTCATCTGGCGTCCTCCCGAAGCCAATGGATGGCGATACCCCTGGGGTAGATCGAGGGTGGGATGAGGAGGTCTTCAGGGTACTGTCCGGGTCGGGCTCGGTATATGGGGTCAAATCCCGATAAGGCGACCACGACCACCACGATCGCCGCGACTGCCAGTGGCCATAACATGTAAATAGAACACATAAACATAATTAACAATAGTAAGTATAAATAAATAAAAAAACTAACTAAATATACTACCAGCAGTACGAGAAGTGCTGATGCGACCAACAAGAAGACTAGGAGTGCCATCTGCAAAAAAAAACCATACAATAAGTAGATGAATCGAATGACAAAAGCATGAAATGAAATAAGATTGTAGAAGTATAAACTGAAATAACTAAGCAATAATTTACTAAGTTAGTTGTAAGTGTTTTTAGGAGGTAATAAATTCACTAAGTTAGTTGTAAGTGTTTTTATGAGGTAAAAGTAAATTTACTAAGTTAGTTGGAAGTGTTTTTATATACCGATATATTTTTAATCTAATCATCGTCTTCGTCTTCGTCTTCGTCCTCGTCCTCGGCCTCGTCCTCGTCTTCGTCCTTATCCATATCCTCATCCTCATCCTCGACTTCATCTATAACCTCATCCTCATCCTCATCCTCATCAAGTTCTTCTTCTTCTTCTTCTTGTTCTTCTTCCTCACCTCCATTTTTATCAATAATATCTTCAACATCCAGGGTATCCGACTGTTGTCCCAAGTATTGGGGCTTTTCAACCTGTCCTCTTGGTATGCTAGGTCTCTAACGTTGAATATATTTTTAGCTTTAATCTTACATAATGCCTACCAGTCAAATCGATCTCTACGACGCCTTGGGTAGCTTGTATAGTAGACTTGAACAGCCTGACTTGCTATCTTAAACGTGTCAGACCCTCTATATCTCCTGCGATGATTTATATCGACGATTCCAAATTGTTTATTGATTCTTCATCCGATATTTGATTTCGCATCAAACCACTCACATTTGAATAACAAATAGCAAATGATATGGGGCAGGATATTAAATCTACTATCCCGAAGTACTGCATAATAGTAAAGTCTGGCTCGTCATCATCGATGGTGCCTCTAATTTGAACCCCAGAATCCTTTGTACTGATGCCGTCATTTAGAAATTCGGCATTTATAGCATTCTGAGTTGCCTTAAACTTGAAGCCATTAACGACATAGCCTGGCCAAGCCTTTGCTTGCTTAATCGGTCCCAATGCCAAATAACGAAGGCTCTCATTTTTTAGGGTTGTTCATGTAATAAAACCAGTAAACACATATTGATAATTTAAATATTTTAGTTGCATATATTTTAATGGTAGCCGTATAACATATTATCTTAGTTACTTGCGTATTTGCGAAACCATGACGGAAGTTACAGTCAACCTCTCTTTGAAGTCCCTTGTCAGTAATATCAGGTCTCCTTATTTTGACTTCATCTCTAAATACACTGATAGATAGAATAATAATGAGTCAGTATATTTCCTTCACAAAATTAGAGATTATAACGAGTGTAAGTGTAGTCACTTACTTCTCCAAATCTCTCACTTCTTGTATGTCACAATTTAACAAGACATATGGGCAAGCTGCTTCAAACTCATCGTCAGTCAACCACCTTTATTACTAGCCCCAATAGGCTTGCCCCTTACATTGAATATGCCTCCATCCTCAACATCTTCATCATTCCTTGGAGGTCTATTTCAATTTGTCTGGTCTCATGAGTATCAAATAAATAGCAAAAGTTTGATACCTCCTCGATAAGATATGCTTCGTATATCGAAGCCTCTATATGAGCCTTGTTGCAAACTTTCTTCTTTAGATGGTGTAGGTTCCTAGAGAGACAAATTATCTTAAATTAACAATGAATTATAAAATCTACTTAATTTATATCGATGTTTGTTTACCTTTCAAATGGGTACATCCATCGATAATAAACAGATGCACCGACATGGGCTTCGTATGGTAGATGAATCGGTAGATGCTCTATGCTGTCGAAGAAGTTCGATGGAAATATTTTCTCAGCTTGTAAATTGTTAAGACAATCTTCTCCTCAAGTTCAACCATATGTTGCACCCACAGCTTAGTTGAACAAATGTCCCTGAAGAATGTAAATAGCTCGGCCAACGGAACCCATACAACAGAAGGCAACAACTCTCTCAAAGTAATGGGTGTTTGCCATTAAAATCTTTTGATTGTAAATTTCAATTACAAACAGAACAGTGTTACAATGTAGGAATTAGACGTAGTCCTAGAAGTACACTTATTTATCTGGGTCCCTTGTGCTGATGGAGCGAGTGGTAATGCGTTAACTCCGTTGACGATCTGACGATGGTTCTCGGTCTCTGAAGGTCTAAGTTGCTCTGGGTGCTGGAGCTTGCAGAGTGGAAAAGACATTGAGTGTCGTATCTGCCTCTCTGTATATGTATGTCGGTAGTTGTACGATGTGTGTGGAAGAAGGAAATGATCCCTCTATTTATAGTCTTACAGTGGCTGCTCATGCGCGTATATGCAGGATACGCCTGTACGCGGGGACGCCATATGGTGGTTACTGATAGAGGCGCATGGGCGATGCGCTCTCGTTGAGGAGTTGAACCCTTCCTATTACCTTTGTGGGCTGCGCCGAGCTGACAGTAGCAATAAGAAGATCTTTCAGTTGCTGAGATCTTGGGTGATTAGCACCCCTTCATAGGCTGAATCAAGTCAAAGAATGCGTGTCGTAGGTCCATGGCTCGAATATCTCGGATTTGGTGGGGAGTGATCTGATAGGATGTGCCTGGAATTGGGCGCATGAGGAGACTTTGGCTTGTAACCTTTAGGAGTCACGAACCAGTCAGGGCGCATGGCTTTTGAGGCACATGCGGGCTTCAGTAGTGACTTTACATCTGTCTTTAGGGATCAGAGAAAAGTCTGAGGCACATGGCTTTTGAGGCGCATGCAGAGATTTGGGCGCATGGTGCGAAGGCGCATGCGAGATGGTTGGGCGGCCACGTAGCTTGTAACCGCCGGAGGGGAGCAATGATGCTGACGTCGGTGACGCTTCGTCTTCTAAAAAGCTGTCAACTGTTCAGTCCTCGGGGGACGTACTGCCAACTCTGTCAGACTTCGGCATTTAATGTTCTTGACAGATGATGGAGTTGAGTGGGCGCATCTATCACGTTCTACTAGCCATATGGGGAGCATGAGGCACATCCTCGTATGGCTTGTTGCTGATGGGCGCATCAGTATGATGCGCGGTCTGGCCGGCGCATCCTTTTGCATGATACGTCTTTATGGGCCCAACTGTTACGTTCTTCGAGTGCTTTAAATAGCCGTTCTTGACTTGGCTGATTCGAAGCGTCAGGTTCATCACCATTTAATGCAAATTTATTGTACCGGATTCGGAGAGCCAGCCACTTGGCGCATGGTTTGATTTGCCCGGCCTATAAATAGTGGCATGGAGAGAGTTTGCTTCTCGTTCTCACGTCCTCCCGAAATGAACTTGTTTGCTCGAGCACATTCTGTTAACGAGATGCTCCCGAGGGTGAAGATGCGACACGTTATTTTTATTGATGCACTTGAAGGTGACTGTTACATCCAAAAGTCAGAGTCGAGGGCTTCTGAGGTAGACAAGGTGCCTGTTGCACCAAAGATCGGGATGCTCGAGCCCCGTCTCCGTTATGCTAGAAGAGCCGCAGATTGGAATTGCGGTGCTCCGATCATCTTCCTTGGGGTTTGGAAGAGCTCCTCCTCCCGCTAGAGTGGGTGTTGCCCATTCTGGTTGGGTCGAAAGCTGCTCCTTTAGCCGTGTTTCGATTGCGGTCTTCTTGGTCTTTGGAGGCTCTTTCGAAGCTAGAGGGTTATTGCCACCCTCGTTCTGCTCAATAAATGCTTCATTAGTCGAAGCATTTGATGGCGCATATGCTGACACTTTATGGTCGCCTGACTGGGACGCTGAAGGGCGACACATAACTGAGCTGCTGAGGGATGCACATAACTGAGCCGCTAAGGGATGCACATAACTGAGGATGTACATAACTGAGCTGCTGAAGGGATGCGCCTGGCTGAGAATGCATGGCGAGATGCGCCTGTTTGCGAGCGCATGGTGGTTGCTGCGCCTAGCTGTAGACTTAGGATCTTTTCTTTGTAGAAATTCTCCTTTGTATAGCTCTTTTTTAGACATATAACAGACTTTTATGAATAAAAATCCTCTTTTAATGTTTATTCTTTTGCTTTGCTGTGCCAAGTACTTCATCTGAGCTCCCTGACGCATGTAGTGTTTGGCGCATAGGATTTCTGGTCCTGAAATTCCATACTTCTATAAGACCCCCTTCAAAGTTTTCAAAAC
Source organism: Iris pallida (assembly GCA_029216955.1). NCBI lineage: Eukaryota > Viridiplantae > Streptophyta > Magnoliopsida > Asparagales > Iridaceae > Iris > Iris pallida. The sequence goes on from JANAVB010002719.1 coordinate 12,929, forward strand.
TTTTTGTCAAGTTTTGGAATACTTTGAATAAGAAGCATGGTGGCATCTTCTACGGGGCGCATGATTATTCGGGTGCATGATTACTCCGCGCATCAGTGATGGGGCGCATGCTCCTCTCAGTTAATGTAAATGATAACGCTTCGATAACCAAGAAGATTTGATGATCTTTTTAGATTTATTTGCAGTTATCCCCTCACAGAACCCGAGGCGGCGGCTGAGGTCACACTTTCGGTTCACGCGTGCGACTGAGCCTATAAATAGGCATGAGAGGGAGAGAGAGAGAGAGTTCTTCCTCTCTTTGCTTTCTTTTTTAGAGTTCTTTTTTTGAAAAACCCTAACTTTTTCTTTCAAGAAATGGCTCCCAAGACTCATCGTGGCGGTGCTGGCAAGGGAAAGAAGCCTGCGGAGTTCGTCGAGGAGGACGTTCCTGTCACCATTGTGACTCCGACCGACGTTCGGCCTGTGGTGACGGGTAGTGTCATCTTTCAACTTTTTAGACGAGTTTGGAGCACATGGCTGAGTGTTGTGCCCTAACTCTTTGCCGCCGACGCACATGACTTCTATCCTGATGATGTGCCGATGCTATTCCGTCGACGCGCATGGGTTTAGGCCCTGATTATGCGCCATGGTTTTACTGCTAATGCGTATGGTTTACACCCTGATGATGCCCGAAGCTTCACCGCGAACACGCATGGGTTTAGACCCTGATGATGCACCGAAGCTCCAATGCTGACGCGCATGGGTTTAAACCCTGATGATGCGCCAGGCTACAATGCTGATGCGCATGGGTTTAAACCCTGATGATGCGCCAGGCTGCTTGACACACTTTGTCTTCTTAAAGCTTCTTGCCTGACTTTTTGTTTTTGCTGTGTCAGTGTCGATGACTATCCCTTTGCTGAATAAGTCCTTCTGGATGCTTCTCTTTATTAAATGGGAGTTGAATTCGACGAGAAGTTATTAACCCCAAAAGCTGCTATCCTACTGAATTAGCCTTCCGAGATAATGCTGCAAATCCAGAATCAGTCGCTTGTTTTCCTCCAAGTATGATGGAGAGCGGCAAGCTGGAATCTGCTGAGTCCGAGGATGTGACCTTCTTGAAATCTGCCTTTCTGTTCGGTGACCGACTGATCTCCACCGAGGCGAAGATAGTGAAGATCAAAGAAGACTGGTTCTTCTCTGCGAAGGGGATGGTTCTGTACATGCGACAACTTGAACGCTAATTGTCGCTGACGGCGTTCTACCGTTTAGCTTCCAAGAGAAGGATGTCATGGGAACTTACTCCTTCTCAAGGAGGGGCAGTGGGGGGTACTCTTTCGATTGACGTTACTTCGAATCAAAGGATACCTTGGCCGCCTCGCGAGCCGGTCCCTCATTCAGTTGCCGAACTTTGCGTCCTGGGAGCCTTTATAATGAGGTCCCTAATGACACCTTTGCCTTTAGTGCTTCAACCTTGCAAATCGGATGCTAACATCAAAGGTTATGTATCCGAAAGGTGGCTTTAGGGTTGAAGGTTGGTGTCACCACGTGCTGAAGTGGGACGAGTTGACCCTTTGGGTGTTATCGAAGTTCAAGGCTGAGCTTAAAGAGATTGGGCTGACGGCCGCTATCCGTGCCACACAGGCCGGCGTTGATCTCAATAAGCATATGTTTCTTGCGCTCTTAGAAACGTTCAATACCCAGACTGGCACTTTTTTTACTCCAGTGGAGGAGTTGGGACTGGCCCTCCATGAGATGTACGAAGTGTCCAAGCTTCCCTGGGGCTCGGAACCGTACGAGGAATATTTTCCCTCAAACGAAGAGATCGTCGTTCTGGAAAGGAAGGACCCGGAGATAATGGCTGTTTTCAAAGAGGTGGCGAGCCATCATTATCTGATGCAACGGAAGGACAAAGGCAAGTCTCAGCCTCATGTAACTGCTTGGAGGGATTACGTCTTCAAGCAGGATTTGCCGGACTCGTCAAAGATCCGGTTTACGACTCCGCAGGGGTTGAAACCCGCGGAAGTAACTTCCGAAATGAGCCAACTAGATGAGAGGCCCCCTCCGTTCAAATGAGAGTGGCGAAGATGCGTACAGCTGTTTCTGGCACTGTGTGCACCGGATGTCATCCAAGGCAGTATTGACTGCATACTTGATGATATGGCTCCGGAATTGTGTGTTCTCGGGCGGATCTGGCTCTGTGGAGAGGGTAAACCGAAATCTCATTTTGCCAGCAGTGAAATTGGTTTTTGGTCGCCGTTTGGCTCTCCTCCCCGCGATGGTGTGTAACCTGTTGCGGGGCTTGAGGACTTTTGCTGATGATGTGATCCATGGGAGAGGTAGGAACGACAACTTTTCCGGGCCGAGCTACCATTCTATTATCTGATGGGATGGTTGATTCTGCATCACCCGAACGTGATGAGTCCAGGTCCTGAAGAGGATCACGTTGAAGGCGACGCCTTTATCCGTCGCTTCTACAAGAGGAAGTGGTTGTATACCGGCATCCCTGTCTGCAGGAGAGTCTGTCTTATCTTCAGGGGTGAGAGATCGTCAAGGTCAGTCCTATCTTCAAAGATTTCGAGGCTGACCAAGATTTGAAGGACTCTGGTGAGGATGCGATCACTCTGCCGAAATAGGGATTTCGTTGGTTGCAGAGTATTCGGCCTTCCCACTTGGTCTACCACAACCAAAATAAGTGTTATTTGGAGCCATATCTGCCAAGCCGGTTTGCTCGACAGTTTGGTTACACCCAGTTAATGTTACGGAACCCCAGCAGCAGTCTGGGTTTTGTTGGGAGTTTACTGGATGGAGCCCGGGTTGGCAATATTACAATGCCGGGTGCACTGGTGTTCGTTTCAATACGCCAGTTCGCAACCCTCGGCCACAGATCTTGTATTCGGCCGTTAAGCTGTATTGTACCTAAATACTGCCTCCTGATTATGATAGGGAGACCAATTTCATCATTGGAACTCAGCTAGAGGCTACGAAGAACATGTTGGTGGCGGCTTGGTCATATCGTCCACCAGAGTTGGCGGATATCGGGCTGCTGCTGTAGCATCAACGGGAGGTATTCAGGAAGATCCCCCTGCTGGGAAGAGGCGGGCTGACGCAGAAGCCGATTTTTTTGTACCAAAAAGGCCGAGAAAAATGACGACTACAAAGGCTACAGGAGTGCCGCCTGTAACGCCAATGGAATCAGTTCCTGTTGAGGTAAAGACATTTTCCATAATCTGGCTCCTTCTGTCATTTTTGTGATATATGCTTTCCTTTTGTAGGAATCGTTGAAGAAGAAGACCCGGGCTTCGAAACCGGGCGTCAGTAAACCGAAGGAGGTGGCAAGCTCTTCTGATGAGCGCATTCCTCCGATTGTAATGTCTCCCGTGGGGAGAATCCTGACAATGTCGTTCCGGCGGAGATTTTAGTATCTCCAGATTATGTTGGAAGGGAAGCTGAGGTTGAAGCAGTTCCCGGATGGTGCAAGCCGCCGTGGGGGCCTTGGACGTTGAGGGTCCAGCGGACTGGGGCTTCCAGATGAGGAAGTGGAGTGGAGTTCGTCGTTTCGATGACGTTCCTCCTGAGATGCGTGAGTCTGTTGCGGGGGCAACAGACGTGATTGAAACAGAGGAGAGGGTTGATTCTCCTCCTTGTCATGATGAGGGGAGGCCGGCGGTAGCGTTGCCGAGTCCTACCCCAGGCTCAGCAGCGGAGGCTGAGGTGGCTCCCGACCGGGAGACAGCGACAGATTCTATCCCTATAGAGGGATTTGATGGTGAAAATGAGACTCGTTCGCCGATCCTGACTCCAAAGGAGTCGAGTCATGAGACAAGTGCTGATCTCACTGCTCTGTCGGAGGCGGAATGTCTCGTACGGCCTGCTGATAATGTGTTGGGGACGGATGAGGTAGCCGCTATCGTCGGTGGTCCCTTCGAGCTTGAGAAGGGTAAGGGTTTGCTAGAACCCTCTGTTGCTCCTTCTACTTGGGGTACGATATCGATGCCTCTCTCGGCTCCTTCTGTTCTTTTGGCTCCTCGGGCAATAGTCAAGTCCCTGTTGAGGAAGAGTCCGTTGATGCCGAGGTTTCAGCCTCGCAGATTGACGTTGGCGGGCCTTCTTCCGGTCCGCTGTCTAGAGCAGCTCCTCCAACTCCTGCTATGACGCCGCAGGTGCTGGCGGATGCAGATGAGTATGTGAAGTTTATTATTGAGGCGGTGTATAAGATTGCTGCAGAGAGGCGTATCGGCAGTGATGGATACCAATGGGAGTTTTGCGACGGCAAAAACCCTGGCACTCCCTCACATCAGTCTGATACGTTCCCACCAGGGCCATGATCATATGGCCGAGATTCTGGAGGCCTCGGTGGCCGAGCTGGACCAGCTACTTTCCGAGTTTCAGTGTATCCAGCGAAATGATCTCTCCGCCCTGATAGACGCAGAAAAGGAGAAGTTGATCGCTGAGACTGAGTCCTCTTATCAGGCCACCGTGGGTGTCTGGGAACGCGAGGTAGCTGAAACTGAGGCTGCGGTGGAGAGTTTATCTCAGTCCACGCAGGAGAAGGTGGAGTTACGAGTTGCGTTGGACACTAGTATAGCGGAGGTTGATGCCAAGATTCGCCTCCTTGGTGACCAGCGGGACCAACTTTTAGATGCTGAGCGAGTCCAGGCTGAACATGTAGCATCGAAGAAGGAGGAAGCAGCTTTCACCCGCCGGGCTCTTACCCTGGCTCAGCAGCGGCAACAGTTAGACGAGAAGCATGAGGATGACATTTCTCCTGAGGCCATAGAAACGATGTGTCAAGAAGCCGAACGCTGGGTCCTGGCGACCGTAGAGACTCGGGCAACAGACTTGAGGCGTCGGATTGAAGAGCTTTCGGCCAACCCCGGGGATGTTTAGGGATTATACTCTTTTTTTTGTAATTTGCAACTCTTGCTGGGGTGTAATCCTTTACTTTTGAATAATGAATACAGAGTTTTTGGTGGTGCGTTCATTTTTGCTGTCATGAACTTGATTATTTGTGTGGACCTATTATCTTTTGCGTACCTTGGTTTTTAGGTACAGATAATAAGTTGAGAGAACCGACATGTTTGCTCAGAGGTGATGTGGACGTGACAAATATGTGATTCCAATGATAGAATCTTCCTACTCAGAGGTGTTATGGACGTGGTAGGAATGACTCTGGGGGATACGCGAAACTACTCAGAGGTAATGTGGACGTGGAAGTTCTGCGATAAAAGTACGGTAACGCAGGGGTTGTCTGTATAGGATGTTTACTCAGAGGTAATGTGGTCGTGGTAAACATGGTAGGGTAGCGTAGTCTTACGGAGTGTAAGATCCCGCTTTGTAGGGGAACAACTCAGAGGTAATGTGGACGTGGTTGTTCTTCTGCTAAGAATGCCACGGAACAGCTGGGTTCCAGAAGCGTAAGGAATTGTATGTGAGCCCCGATGATTGGGTCCACAGACTCCCTTATTGGGTGGAGATGGAAGTACATGTATGAAAGATGTCAAGAGTAGTACTTCTTTAGGAACTTATTGTTGATGGGCATCATGAACAAGTCCCTATTGGGTTTGGCGAGGCGGTAAGCACCGTTTGAGTATACCGTCTCTATGATGAAAGGTCCCTCCCACTTGGGCTCGAACTTTCCTGGTGTCTTGTGAGTCAACACCATCGGCCTCCTGACTGCCAGAACCAGGTCGCCTACTTGGAAAGTCCTCTGCTTGACCTTCTTGTTGAAAGCCTGTGATATACGGGCTTGATAGAGTTCGATGCGTTGTTGAGCTAGGAGACGTTTTTCGTCAAGTGCCTCCAATTCTCGCAGATGGCGACATTGATTGTCTTCTTCTGTGAGTTGATTTGTGATTGCTACACGGAGTGAGGGTATCTGGATCTCGAGAGACAGTACCACTTCGTTCCCGTAGACCAGGAAGAATGGTGTGTTGCCCGTCGGGGTCCGTACTGTTGTGCGGTAGGCCCAAAGGCATTTGCCGAGCTTTTCGTCCCAGTCGCGTTTGTTGGATGACACGACCTTTTTGAGTAGCTTGACGATAGTCTTGTTAAACGCCTCGGCCAATCCGTTTGCTGCCGGATTGTAGGTGGTTGATGCCACGTTCTGAATGTGATTCTTGTTACAGAATTGCTGAAAACATGGCTAATGAACTGTGGACCGTTGTCATGGATAATCCTACGGGGTACCCCAAAACGGTATATGACATGATGCTTGAAGAAGCTGATCACCCTAGAGCTTTTCACTTCCGCCAGTGGGACTGCTTCCGCCCATTTGGAGAAGTAGTCAGTGATAGCCAGGATGAAGCGGTGTCCCCTCGATGAAGGAGGGGTGATAGGTCCTACAATGTCCATTCCCAAGCTTCGAAGGGCCAAGAGGAGACCGTAGGATGTAGTGGTTCCGACGGTGTATGGATGAAGTCGGCATGGAGTTGGCAAGCATGGCACTTCTTAGCATAGTCGACAGCGTCGGCTGCCATGGTTGGCCAATAGTAGCCTATGCGTCGCAATCGATCCTGCAACCTAGGCCCAGGTTGATGAGCCCCACAAGTTCCGTCATGAGCTTCTCGAAGGGCTTCGGCTGCTTCTTCGTTGGAAGACATCGAAGGAGAAGTCCATCGTAGGAACGTCGGTACAGCATTTTAGTAGCTGTATCATAATAAACCGAAGGGAACACCTTCTGACTGAGACGGCTTCTTTCGGGTCTTCTGGGAGAATTCCATAGACAACGAAGTTGATAAACGGGAACCTCCAGTCTCGGACATTAACACCGGCACTTGTCGTCATGGCATGGGCCATTTGTGAGCATAGGTTGTTTTTAGGACAGACCAAGTCTCGTCCTACTACCGTGACGTAGTGTTGAGTTCTGAGGGGGGCTGCCAATAAAGCTGTGAGGCCAGCTAGAGCGTCAGCCTCCAGGTTTTGTAACCGAGGTACGTGTTCTATGAAGAACTTAGTGAAGGTTGAAATAATATTCAATGCAGCTTCATGGACCAGATCTTCATGGCAAACTTCGTACTGCCCTCGGATTTGATTAACGACGAGTTTTGAGTCGCCGTAAGCTTCCAGATGATCCATCCCCAGCTGTTGTGCCAGCGAGTCCCATGATGAGAGCATTGTACTCGGCAACATTGTTGGAGCACGGCTTCGAAAGGGAGTAAGTACGCTAGATGACCAGCTGATCGGTGGAGACTAAGACTACCCCCACTCCGGTGATGATTTGGCCTTTGGGGCCTACTCTTGAAGTGCCATCGAAAAACATCCGCCATACGGAGTTTTCTTCGGTAACGTTTGATTCTTGGACCTCATACGGGATGTTTTTATTGAGTTTGGAGGACTCCGGAATGGGGTACGCGGCTAAAAAGTCGGCTAGAGCTTGACCCTTGACGGCTTTTTGTGGAACGAACACCGTGTTATACGGCGTCAACATGATTGCCCATGTAGCTAGTCGGGAGTTCAATGATCCTGGCTTCGTCATGAGAACCCTGAGTGGATTGACTCGGGAGATGACATGAATTGTCTGGCCCGAAACATAATGGCGAGTCTTCTGGATGGCGAACACCAAAGCCAAACACTCCTTTTCAACGGGGTTGTACCGATGTTCAGCCCCGATCATTGTTCTACTAAGGTAGTAGATAGCTTGCTCGTAGCCTGCATCATTGTCCTGAGCCAACAAAGCGTCGAGGGAATGATCCATGTCACGGACGTTGAGGAGAAATGGTTTGTCTGCGACGGGTGCCACCAGGACTGGAGGGCTTGTCAGGTAAGCTTTGATATCATCGAAAGCTTTCTGGCATTCTTCTGTCCAGATGTTGGAGACTCCCTTCTTCATGAGCTGGGTGAAGGGTTGACATTTTCCGAAAAAGTTTGCTATAAACCTTCGAATGTGTGCCAGACTCCCTTGCAGGCCTCGAAGTTCTCGGAGGTTCTTCGGAGGGTCCATGTCAAGGATAGCTTTGGTCTTCTCAGGATCGACATGAATGCCTTTTGCCGTGATAATGAAGCCCAAGAACTTTCCGTTAGAAACCCCTAGGAAGGATTTAGCGGGGTTCATCTTGAGTTGATGCGCTCGCATGAGATTGAAGACTGTCTTGAGGTCTTGTAGGTGATCTCCTTTGAGACGACTCTTGACCGCGATGTCATCAATATAGCATTCGACTGTCTTGCGCAGATGTTGATAGAAGATGGTACTCATAGCTCGTTGGTATATAGCACCATCGTTCTTCAAGCCGAAGGGCATCACTGTGTAGCAGAAAACCCCCTTCGGAGTCCTGAATGACGTGTGTTTTGCATCATCGAGGAACATCTTGATCTAGTTGTAGCCCGAATACCCGTCCATGAAGGACATGCGTTCAAAGCCACATGTGTTGTCGATCATCACGTCGGTGATTAGAAGCGGGAACTCGTCCTTCGGGCAAGCAGTGTTGAGATCCCTGAAGTCGATACAGACTCGTATCTTCACATTCTTTTGATGACAGGGACAACGTTGGCCACCCAATCCGGGTGTTTTTCTTCACGAATAAATCTGCTGGTCAGGAGTTTGTCTACTTCCTGATCGATAGCATTCATGATGTCAGGACGAAAACGTCGTTGTTGTTGCTTTATAGGCTTGGCATCAGGTAAGATGTTAAGCCTATGTATCGCGATCTGGGAATCAAGTCCCGGCATATCTTCGTAGCTCCAGGCGAAGACATCGATATATTCTTTAGCCAGCTGGATTAAAGATCCCCGATCTTCTTCTTTTAGACTTTTGCTGATGAAGATGGGTTTGGAAGAAGATCCATCCCCAAGGTCGATCTGCTCGACTTCGTCTTCGGTAGAGGGTTCGCGTAATTCAAAATGAGACTCCCACTGTTCTCCTAGGTGTTGAGCCCAGGGTTCTTCTTCGAAAAATTCTGGCGTTTGGTCTTCGCTTTCATCTTCTTGAGATTGTGCAGATATCATGTTAGCTGGTAGCACTCTCTTGAAGACTGAGCCGATACTGGTATCGGAATCCCAAGTTGATGCTTCGGACGAGTGAGAATGTTCTACTTCTTCTGCCTTCGAACTCTCTGGTGTTGACGGCGGCGTGACATAGCCCACCCCCCGTCGAGTTCGATGATAGTAGTCCTGCGGCTTTCCTTTAGGTGTTAGAAGCCGGAGAGGAAGACGTCGACCCTTGCCGTAGTTCAGGCCTTTGTTGCTTTTTAGGTCGTAATCCATCTTTTGGATGAGGTACTTTGCCTTGTCCGCGTACTGATAGACTTGTATTCTGCCGGTATCTGGTTCTTGCTCGAGTGACGGGAGGTCTTGATGACGCTCGACTTTGCCGAAGATGATGGATTCTTCGTCTCGATTCTGCGGTAGGACTACAAAACAGACCCCTTGGGACGGGACTACTCGATTTACGTGATGGACGGTCGTTATTTGTATTTGCAACGACCGTAGAGCGTTATCTAATGTATACATGGCATTCCAATGTGGAAGACTAGAATAATTAAAAGACACTCTATTATTGATGAAATACGAGATTTTATCCCGCGGGATTACATTGTCCAGAGAGGGTGCATCTACATCAGCAGAGATATATTCCCCTAGCTCTTCATCTGTGAGTACTGGGGTTGGATCAGGAGAGTCCACTACAGTTTTGATCTTGGGGTCCAAGAGGACTATGTGGGCCTTCTCCGGCAGCTTGGATGAGACAGATGATTGCGGCAGTTTGCCCTTAAGACGCACCTTCAGAGGTGCCTCAACTGCGCCTTCGGTAATTGGTGCCATCCCTTGTAGTTTTGCCACAAGGGGAGCCGATGTTTGAGGTAGCTTTCCCTTGAGCCGTATCTTCAAGGGAGCTTCAGTAGGTGTTCTACCTGGAGCAGTTGGTGCTTTTCCAAGTAGCTTGATGTTCATGGGAGTCAACGTCTGAGGCGGCTTTCCTTTGAGTTGGATTCTTAAAGGAGCGTCGGGAATCATCTCTGGCTCCATGTCGGTCTCTGCTGCCGTTTCTGCTTCATCATCAGCATCATTGGCTTCCTCCTCGTCAGGTGACTTGTACAAGGTGGAATCAGTGAAGTAGGCTTCAACCCCCTTGAAAGGGTCAATGTTCGCGAACTCTGTCCGGATGATGTCATTGGTGGACACGTATTTCATACATTGGTAGAGTGTTGATGGTACCACCATGTACTCATACAGCCATGGCCGACCCAGTAGGAGATTGTAGTTGACGTCGGCATCCACGACATAGCAAGTCACCTCGGTTCTGAGGTTACCGATATGGCACTTTAGCCATATTTTGCCCAGCAGCTCGCTTTTAGCATTGAAGCCACTGATTGTTGTGTTGGAAGGCGCCAGTCGGTACATTGGGATCCCCAGTGTTGAGAGCAGCATCTTCGGAATGATGATAAGGGAAGACCCCGGATCGATCTGAGTCTGCTTCACCTTGACTGAACCGATATACCCTGTATAAGACACCGGCCTGTTGTGTCGGTTGTGCTTGAGCAGCATGTCTTGTTGGGTGAAGGTTATGTTGGAGATAACTTCATCCGCACAATGACAGTGTGCACATGTAGTCGGAGTATCCTCAGGCTGCTTGACCTGACTGATGAAGGACTCAGCATCCTTCAGGGCTTCACAGAGAGCTTCACGAGTGTCCTTGGAAAGGCGAAGAAGCTCAACAGAGATAGGCGGGCAGGAGTACTGGCAAGTTGCGCCAGTATGTCGAAGTTGTGGGGCTTGGCTAGCCCCGAAGCATTCTCCTTTCGCAGAGGCTTATCGAAACGGGCCTCTACATGCTTCTGCTTATTGGCTGCTGGGGGCTTAGATGGGCCCTCTTCCTGGGCAGCAGGGACGATGCAAGAAGGCACCACCTCGACGGCAACTTCATCAGGTTAGGCGTTCTGATGTGAATGCGTCTGTACAGGAAGTGCCTCTTCCGCAGAGGAAGAGACCATACGGCAAGACTTGATCTTCCTGCCCTTAGTTTTGGAGGCAGAGCGTACCTCCGGTTGAGTAACCTCGGAGACGAGATCAGGGTGAACCCAGAAGACCTCTCCCCGAAATGTGGTGAGTGGGATGAGTCCACTCACGTTGTCACGAGTAGGTGGTAAGTTAACCACCTCCATTGTGCCTTAGGGATGGGGACGACGCCATCTTGTGTTTTGGTTGGCGGCAAGGTGCCAAATTGAAGTGACAGCAGGTTGGCCGAGACCGTTTTCTCCTCGTAGTCGACGGAGATAACATCCGCATTGATCATACGCTGGATGTAGTTTTTGAGGACATAGCAACCCTTAGTTGGATGTCCGACAAACCGATGGTAGTGACAGTACCTCGGATTGTCCACTTTCCCAACCTCGTCGGGATGCTTCAGGTCCGGCAACTTGATCTTGTCACCCTGCTTCAGTATCTCGAAGAGTTGCAGGGTGTCTTCATCATTGAAAGAAAAAACCTCCTTTGGCCTTGGTACAAGTGGAGGCTTCTGAGTAGGCGCTGATGCACCTTTTGAGGCATTGACAGTCAATGCATGTTTCCCCTTCGTCTCTCGTCCAGGGTTATTGGCTGCAGGCCGTTTCCCCTTGTCCTCAAAGGCAGGGAAACTAACTCCCAGAAGGCGAGCATTGGACGCCTTCTTTTCTGCTGCTTCGGCTTCGATGGTCAAGGAACTCCAGTCGGAAGGAGGAGTAGAGTTGAGCCAGAGTTTGACTGCAGGCAGCATGTTCATGCTGCAGGAGGAGAGGAGTGCATGTTCTGGCATGCCCGGGGGCAGTCTGAAGCACGCCTGTCGGAAGCGTTCGATGAATACTCGAACTATTTCCTTCTCTTTTTGGCATATCTCTATGAGGGACGCCATTGTCATGTCCTTCCCGCCGTCATAGAAACGGTCGAGGAAGAGACGCGTCAAGTCGTCGAAGGAAGATATAGAGTTATCGGGGAGGCTGCAGTACCAGTCGTATGCCACTCCTTTCAGTGCCCCGACAAATATGCTGGTGAGTAGTGCATCCTCCTTCGGAAGATGTCCCGTTTGGGACTGGAAGTAAGTCGGATAGCGACGCGGAGAGTCCTTCCCATCGTACGGCATCAATGTTTGTGGTTTATACTTAGGAGGATAAACCACTTTGTTCCATTCGAGGGGATAAGGTTGGGGGATGCCCATCTTTTGGCGTTCCTCTTGTCTATTCTTGGACTCAAAGTGCTCGCGCAAGTCCCTGATCATCTCCACCACGTCTTCCGTGGAGCTGGGAGTCGGGAAAGGTGGTACAGTCTGGAGTTAAGCATTTGATGGCTCCGACGTTCGAGGTGCTTCGCGACGATCCGTATCCAAGGATACCCGTTGAAGGGGTACACTTGATTCTCCATTGGCCCCTGGGTCAGGACCGGTAGAAGGTGCCCTGGCCAAAGCTGACCGTATCTCAAATACTGCTTGAGTCAGTGTTTACATGGAGGCAGAGAGGGTTTTGAGTCCTCCCTCCAGGGTATCCACGCGCTGGACGAGGTCTGTTGGCGGCGCATCAGGCTCGGTATCACCCCCAGTCATGTATACTGTCATGACACGGCTAGAGTCGGATGGATCAGTTGAGGCTTCACTCTCGGCCTCGCTCTCTTGTAGGGGAGTTGCCTCTCCTGAAGCTTCGTCCTGGCTACCCCTAACTATATTTTGGAGGACACCCTCGTCTTCGGGAGAAGTATCCGCAAGGGCCTGATTACCCCCAGTTCTGCCTTGGAGGACTTCTTCGTCTTCGAGTCGCAGATCCACAGGGGCTAGACTACCCCCAGCTATATCCAGGAGGTTGACTTCCACCCCAGCTGTGCTCTGGAGGACATCTTCATCTTCAGAAGGAGGATCAACAAGGGCTTGACTACCCCCAGCTTCCTCAAAGATCATCTTTCTCCCCCGAGTGCCTTCAAACACTCCGGAGGATGGGACAGTTGTCTTGGTTTTCCTCGGCTGGCTCTTGGACGAGGACGAGGAATTGCCAGTCGCCTTTCGGACTGACGAGAAGTTAAAGATTACGTTTCATGAAGCAACCTTTAGTTCTGGCTTCTCTTTTATTGACACCTTCTTCCCGAGGCGACGTCGGAGGGGTGTTGATGATTGCAGCCGCTGGAACACCGACTGTCTTGGTAGAACTGCTGCCTTGCAACAGTAGTTGATGGTGACTACAGCACAAGTGTGCCCTGTGAGGGGCGCATTGTGCTTGTCAATCGACTCTCCTGATCGGCGTTTGTGAGTGATCACGTTACGCAGATCGTTGGAGGAGAGTGCCACCTTCGCACCCCCATCAGGCGCATGGCAAGGCCAAGCACATGGGTGGTCAAGTGAATGCTGCGCCCCCTGATCCAACACCAAATAGGCGTTCAGATCAGTAGCAGGGGAACAACATTTACAGTGACTTGAATGAACCTCAGACGCACAACCAGTAGAGGCGCGGGAGTTCAAGACCACGGGGTTTGCCTTGCTCGACTTGGTTGCGAACGCAACAGATGCACCCAAGTGAGACAAGGACTTGGAAGGTCGACTCATTTTCGGCACAGAAGCACCCGAGTCGACCTTATACAGCTTACCATCAGCAGCGCGCATGATTGTGAGCACATGCTTCTGGTTTGCTGCCGGCATAGCACGTTTGAGGCGCATGGCCCGTGCTGCCTTGGACTTCTTCGTACTAGCCCGTTGGGGCGCATAGTACTCAGAATCCAAATTCTTCTCGCCACTACAGCGAGTGAGTCTGTCAAAGACAGAGACCTTCTGTGGCGCATCAGAGGTGATGCGCAGGGCATTAGCTGCACCCTTGCTCCGTCGATGCATCTTCCTCGCCTGAGAGGGAGATGGCTGGGGGATGTGGTCAGCCGTACGTTTTCCCGAGAGATGCGCTGCACCGGTGGGCGCATCTTGGTTGCTGAGGACATCAGCGGGAAGGGAAGGCTGCATTGGCGCATCCCCTTCAGTGGTGGTGCCGGAGGCGTCGACCTTGCGCACCCAGACTTGGCGAGTCTTCTTCGGCTTCGGCAGCCGCTTCGAAGGACTCACACTGCCTTCAGAGATGAACTCATCATACGCCTGTCGATTGAAGCGTACGACCAGCGTCTTGTGGGAGGAGCCCACCTTCACATCGTCGGATTGTGACACAGCTTTCTCGATGGAGGAGAAAGAGGTCCCTAGCAGAGTCACTAGCTTGTTTGCCATTAAAATCTTTTGACTGTAAATTTCAATTACAAACAGAACAGTGTTACAATGTAGGACTTAGACGTAGTCCTAGGAGTACACTTTTGTTTATCTGGGTCCCTTGTGTCGATGGAGCGAGTGGTAATGCATTGACTCCGTTGACGATCTGACGACGGTTCTCAGTTCTCTGAAGGTCTAGGTTGCTCTGGGTGCTGGAGCTTGCAGAGAGGAAGAAGACGTTGAGTGTCTGTATCTGTCTCTCTGTATATGTATGTCGGTGGTTGTGCGATGTGTGTGGAAGAAGGAAATGATCCCTCTATTTATAGTCTTGCAGGCTGGCTGCTCATGCGCGCATATACAGGATGCGCCTGTACGCGGGGACGCCACGTGGTGGTTGCTGATGGAGGCGCATGGGCGATGCGCTCTCATTGAGGAGTTGAACCCTTCCTGTTGCCTTTGTGGGATGCGGCCGAGCTGACACGTAGCAATGGAGAAGATCTTTCAGTTGCTGAGATCTTGGGTGATTAGCACCCCTTCATAGGCTGAATCAAGTCAAAGGACGCGTGTCGTAGGTCCATGGCTCGAAGATCTCAGATTTGGTGGGGAGTGATCTGATAGGATGCGCCTAGAATTGGGCGCATGAGGAGACTTTGGCTCGTAACCTTTAGGAGTCACGAACCAATCGGGGCGCATGGCTTTTGAGGCGCATACGGGGCTTCAGAAGTAACTTTACTTCTGTCTTTAGGGATCAGAGAAAAGTCTGAGGCGCATGGCTTTTGAGGCGCATGCAGAGATTTGGGCGTATGGCTGCGGAGAAGCATGCGAGATGTTTGGGCGGCCACGTGGCTTGTAACCGCCGGAGGGGAGCAATGATGATGCTGACGTCGGTGATGCTTCGTCTTCTGAAAAAGCTGTCAACTGTTCAGTCCTTGGGGGACGTGCTGCCAACTCTGTCAGACTTCGGCATTTAATATTCTTGACAGGTGATGGGCTATTGAGTGGGCACATCGATCGGCGTTCCACTGGGCGCATGGGGACGCATGGGGCGCATCCTCGTATGGCGCTTGGTGCTGATGGGCACATCAGTATGATGTGCGGTCTGGCCGGTGCATCCTTTTGCATGATACGTCTTTATGGGCCCGACTATTACGTTCTTCGAGTGCTTTAAATAGCCGTTCTTGACTTGGCTGAATTCGAAGCATCAGGTTCATCACCATTTAATATAAATTCATTGCACGGGATTCGGAGAGCCAGCCACTTGGCGCATGGGTTTGATTTGCCCGGCCTATAAATAGTGGCATGGAGAGAGTTTGCTTCTCGTTCTCTCATGTCCTCCCGAAATGAACTTGTTTGCTCGAGCACATTCTGTTGACGAGATGCTCCCGAGGGTGAAGATGCGACGTGTTGTTTTCATTGATGCACTTGAAGGTGACTGTTACATCCAAAAGTCGGAGTCGAGGGCTTCTGAGGTAGGCGGAAGGTGCCTGTTGCATCCAAAGATCGGGATGCTCGAGCCCCATCTCTGTTATGCTGGAAGAGCCACAGATCGGAATTGCGGTGCTCCGATCATCTTCCTTGGGGTTTGGGAGAGCTCCTCCTTCCGCTAGAGTGGGTGTTGCCCATTCTGGTTGGGTCGAAAGTTGCTCCTTTAGCCGTGTTTCGATTGCGGTCTTCCTTAGTCTTTCGAGGCTCTTTTGAAGCTAGAGGGTTGATTGCCACCCTCGTTCTACTCAATAAATGCTTCATTAGTCGAAGCATTTGATGGCGCATATGCTGACACTTCATGATGTGCATGACTGGGACGCTGAAGGGCGACACATAACTGAGCTGCTGAAGGGATGCACATAACTGAGCCACTGAAGGGATGCACATAACTGAGGATGCACATAACTGAGCTGCTGAAGGGATGCGCCTGGCTGAGAATGCATGGCGAGATGTGCCTGTTTACGAGCGCATGGTGGTTGCTGCGCCTAGCTGTAGACTTAGGGTCTTTTCTTTGTAGAAATTCTCCTTTGTATAGCTCTTTTTTAGACATATAATAGACTTTTATATGAATAAAAATCCTCTTTTAATGTCTATTCTTTTGCTTTGCTATGCCAAGTACTTCATCTGAGCTCCCTGGCGCATGTAGTGTTTGGCGCATAGGATTTCTGGTCCTGAAATTCCATGCTTCTACAACAGAAGGCAAACAACTCTCTCACAGCAATGAGCAGTAATCTTTCCATAAATACGTGGCAGTCGTGACTCTTCATTCCCATTAGCTTACGTTTATTGAGATCAACGCATCGAGACAAATTCAACACATAGCCATCGAAAAATCTTAAAGTAGATATCCACTTACAGATTATTAATCTATCTTTCTTGCTCAATGTGTATTGCGCTATCGGCTTAGTTGTCCACTAGCTCCCCTTTGTATCAAGTTTAGTTGAGGACGCTTACATATCTCGGCTATGTCTTGTCTTGCTTTTGGATTGTCCTTTGTCTTTTCTTTAATATCCATAACGATATTGAATACATTATCGAACACATTTTTTTCAATATGCATGACATCAAGATTATACCTTATAAGATTATCTCTCCAATAAGGCAAGTCCCTGAAGATACTCTGCTTGGTCCAGTTATGGTTGTGTCCGAACCCCTCGACACGATTGTTCGATATTGGATCTTCCATTATGGTAGGCAAATCCTTTACATCTTCCCAAATATCGTATCCCAACAATCTGGCATGCGGATGAGAAAATTCTTGCTTTCCAGCTCTGAACGCGTCCTTGTTCTTTCTCCAAGGATGAGTCACGGACAGAAATTGATGGTGACAATCAAAGAAAGAAGTTTTTCCTCCATGCTTAAGGCAGAACGCCTTACTCTTTTCCATGCATATCGGACAAGATATAGTGTCGTGCGTACTTCATCCCGACATCATTCCATATGCTAGAAAAATATTAATTATCCATATCAGTGAAGCTCTCATCTAAAAGTCACTTTCCTAGAAATATTATAGGTCATGACGTCGATCTCCCACAGCTATTTCAACTCATCCACCAACGGCTGTAAATATATATCGATGTTCTTCGTCGAATTTTTGGGACCAGATATGATAGCTGTCAAGAACATATAAGGAGTCTTCATACACATCCATGGTGGCAGATTGCAAGGGGTGAGAATGACCGGCCAACGGGAGTATTGAGATCCTGACTGCCCGAAAGGGGCAAAGCCATCAGAACATAGCGCCAAACGTACATTTCTAGGCTCTGCAGTAAAATCTGGATGACACAAATCAAAATGCTTCCACGCCTCTCCATCCGAAGGATGTGATAATTCTCCATCATCCTTTGTGCGTTCCTCGCTGTGCCACGTCATGTGATCTGATGTATTCAGAGACATACATCCTCTGCAAGCGCTTCGTGATCGACAAGTAATGCATATACTTGTACGGACGTCGTTTTCTAGTTGACTTTCCTTTTCTCCGAACTGGCTTGTAACGATCCATATTACAGAAACTACATCTTTCTATGTCCTTGTTCTTCTTGTAGTACAACATGTATTCGTTATGACAACAATCTATCTTCTCGTACCCCAGTCCCAGCTGTCGGACCATTATTTTTGACATGTAGAAATTTTTTGGAAGCTCTTTCGATTCCTTCGGTAACACCTCCTTGATTAGTTGTGTGATCCGATCAAAGCAATCTTGCGGTAAGTTAAAATCAGACTTTATGTTCAACAACCGCATCGTCACTGACAGTACGAAATGAGTTTCACAACTAGGATATAAAGGAGTATCTGCATCCTTAAACATATCATAGAACTCCTTTACCGCGGGATTAGGATCCTCCGGATCAAAATTAGGCCCCACCACATCATACACCATCTCTCGTGCAAGGTTCTGCAGGTCTCCATAATCAACAGAGCCTACGTCGTCTTCGATGACAAAATCCATTGCAGCTTCCTCATGAAAAGCAGAAGTAGCAACGTCCGCAACAAACACAGCCTGCCTTTTCGCATATAGTTCACCTTGCGATGACCACAGTCCATAATCACGTACGAAACTCTTACGGGTCAAATGATCTGTCATAGTAACCACTTCTTCGTAACATCTATTGCGACAATTACCACATGGACACTTGGTTTTGTTACCGTCCATGTAATGAGCTTTGCTCATGGCATACTTAAGAAATACTTACACGCCTGCCATGAAATTGTCACTCACACCAATTCTGCTCTCGTGTTACCGCTTGTACATCCATGTACGATCAATAAAGTAATGATCCATCGTATATTGGATGTGAAAATCTGTATCGTAAGACAAAGTAAACAGAATTGCAATTAAGAATATATAGTCCGATATCGACCCCCCTATACTTCGTCACTCTACTTCCCTGCTTCTCATTCGACTCCCTCAGCCTCCTATTCCGCATCATATGATATCCACCTCAACCAAAGCTTAGAGACGTGTGAAAATATTATTATTAACCAAGGTTCATAGTATCGGTATCGGAATCGGTATCACCATGAATCTCATGGCTTCCTCTACCAGAACATAATGTAAAACCAAACGTGAAGCATAGCTTCATATTCAAAACATTAGAAGTAAAAAAAATTTGATTGGTGGTAGTGTCACTCCCACTTTTTCTAATTAGGGGTATTTTAGTCATTGTGTGCTAATTTGAATTTTTTTATTTTATAAATTAAATTGATTGGTGTGTAGCTTTGATTGGTATTTTTGGTAGTGGCAAATGGTTTAACCGTGGTCAACCTTGATTAGAAGACTAACCATGTGATTAGAATCATTTTTAGCTAATTAGATTTTAAATTAGAGCAATTGTCCATATTAGGAAACAATTAAATTATTTTTTGGCTATTTTACATGTAGCTTTTTAGCCTTTTTGTCAATGGGCTTTTAAATCAACTTGAGGAGTGTTTGGCCCATGACCAAACCCTAACCCTAATCCTCCATGTAGTGGCTGGCCAAACACAGCAACTGTAGAAGCATGAAAAATATTGCTTTTAGTCCCACATCAGAAAGGAGAAGAAGAAAGGGCTCACTCCATTCTATAAATAGAGCCCCCTTGCCTCATTTGAAAAGGGTACCAACTTTCCTTCCCTCCTTCCAACTTGGACTCTTTCTACTACGCACCTTCGGGTGCTAAGTCGAAGAAGTCTAGGGCAGTGCAGGCTCAATAAGCCCAATCAACTGGCCAAGTTGCGGATTGTCAGCAGGCCCCGTTGACTGTTACACGGGCTCCTGACGAAAAGTTGTACAGAACCACCTGCATCCAGTCCCCCAGGGCTAATGGATAGGGTGGGTCTTCAAAGTCTCCCTCTAAAGATCCAGAGCAAGCGCTTTTACTAGCCACGGATCAGGGATCAAACATGATGCCTAGGCACCCGTACGCTCGGGACACCCGAGTCCACAAGTTCGGTACAAAGGTAGATCAGCTTGCTACCGACCTGCGTGAGGTGATTACTCACAAACGTAAGGTGGCAGCATTGGCATGCAATGAGTCCCTCCCGGGACGTCATTGCACTCGAGTCATTATCAACTGCTGCTACCACAAGACAGTGGCTTCACTATCAAGGCAGTCTGTGTTCTAGCGACTGCGACCTACTGCGCCTTTCCAACATCATCTCGGAAACATGATGCCAATTGAAGATGTTGTAACATCCTGCTCTCAACTAGATGCATTACTCAGATGTCTCAGTTAGGCGTACCGTCCCAGTCAAGCGCATCACAATCTTCTGAAGGAGTCTACCGTCAAATCTTCTTCGAATAAGGAGATCAGTCAAGAGGGAGACAAACGAAACTCTCTCAAATCGTGGCATTCGGCACAACACCTTCTCCTAGGGCGCCCATACCCATCCAGCCAGAAGATATCCTTCATACGGCTTAGCCATGAAATATTTCTCATGCGGCTCAGTCATGAGATGGCATCATGCAGCTCGGTCAGAAGGCATTCCTCATGCGGCTCGGTCATAAGACATTTTTCATGCGGCTCGGTCATGAGACGTCCTTCATGCGGTTCGGTCATGCGGCTCGGTCATACGGCTCGGTCATGCGGCTCGGTCATGAGACGTCCTTCATGCCGCTCGGTTATGCGGCTCGGTCATGAGACATTCCTTTATACGGCTCGATCATGAGATATTCTTTCATGCGGCTCAGCCATGAGATATTCCTCACGCGGCTCGACCAGGAGATATCCTTCATGCTGCTTGCCACAAAAGATTAGTTGATGCATGTGACAAATTGACCAGGTCTCAACTGTTCAACGAAAAATCACAATAAATCCTAACAAATCCCTAGCTATCAGTCACAGACCGAGTCTCGAGGCATAATTACGGCCATGTGGCTTGGGGATTTGCCACATGGTCATCAATGCGCTCAAAATATCCTTCATCCCGAAGTTACTATAAATAGCAGGATGCCACACCCCTGCAAGATGGTTGGCGATCCAAAGTTGGCAACCTTCAAGAGAAAAAAAATATCTTCACGAGCTAGAGACTGTATCAGATAGTCCACGGAGTAAGGCAGAGTTGATATCACTTTCCCGAGCCTCCACCATCACCCCCAGAATCAAAACTAAATAATTGTACTTAGATTATTTCCTAGGCTTTCTTTCTAGGCTCTTCTTTGTACAAGTGAGTTTGCAATCAATTCCAGTGTTCTGTAATACCTGTTATTGATTTTTATGACAAACACGACGGCGACTCTGCTGGGAACATCCTTCTCTTTCGATGAGAAGTTGGTGATGCAATCTGACGCGTCCATGCTCGGCTCCACACAGCAGATGCTTGTGGTCCGCTTCGACCAACAGGCCTTCGAAGAATTGCTCTCTGAAGGGAGCGCCAGTCCGTCTCAAAAACGAGCTAACCCGAAGAGGACTCGCAAGGCGTCGGTGCACAAAATTGTTGCCCCCGATCAAGTTCTTGAAGAAGCTCCTTCTGCAGCCCAAGACGGTAACCAGAACTCTCCTGTGGCTCTGTTTCCGACCGCAGAGGACCCCACTGTCCCCAAATCCAGCAGAGGAAAATACTACGATGCCGAGTTTTTGGGGGCACAAGGGAACTCCATGCGGACAAAGAGGAGGCCACAGAGAGGAGATGGGCAGTCTGCCCATGCAACAGCTAACTCTGGCCGAAGGCAGACAACTCATGCGACAACCAACTCTCGCCGCAAGAAGATGATCCATGCGACAGCCAGCTCTAGCCGCAAGAAGATGGGCCATGTGATGACCAATCCTGCCCACAGACAGGACATCTCATGCGGCCCTGTCAGAAGCTCTGCGTTCGACCGCCTCTCACACAGGCCCGACGCCATGCGGCCTATTAAAGCGGCAGAATGTATCAGTATAGACTCTTTTTACTATGCACCTTTGGACGCTAAGTCAAAAAGGTCTAAGGCAGTGCGGGCTCAATCAGCCCAGTCAACTGTCCAAGTTGCTGACTGTCAGTGGGCCCCGTTAACTGTTACACGGGCTCCTGACGGAAAGTTGTACAGAACCATCCGCATCCAGTCCCCCAGGGCTAATCGACAGGGTGGTTCTTTAAAGTCTTCCTCTAAAGATCCAGAGCAAGTACTTTTACTAGCCACAGATCAAGGAGCAAACATGATGCCTAAGCACTCGTGTGCTCGAGATCCCCGAGTTCGCAAGTTTGGTGCAAAGGCAGAGCAGCTTCCTGCCGGCTAATATGACATAATTACTCACAAGCGCGAGACGGCAGCGTCAGCAAGCAATGAGTCCCTCTCAGGGCGTCCTTGCACTCAAGTCATCATCAACTGCTGCTATAACAAATCAGCAGTGCCTGAAGATCGGTAGTCAGTTTTCCAGCGACTGCAGCAGCCAGTACCTGTCCGACAAGTACAAATTCTAGGGGAGGAAGAGTTTTCTTTCGCCTCCTGTAACTCAACTCAAAAAGTTCCTCCTGGCAAGGAAGGAAAGAAGACAGGCTCTTCCAGCCCGGCTATCTCGGCCAGTACTGTAAGGAGACCCTCATCTGGGGTTTTCCATCAACCACAGGGTGTGTCTATTTAGGTACTCGATCCAAGAAGAAGCTTTCGGCACCTGGGGGTGCATCTTCAGCCTCCTTGAGAGTAGATGAAGTTGGGGATAGCAGCCCCCTCAATGTATACGACAACCCGATGTACCAAAAGCACACACAGGGGGTAGAGATCCTCCAGAACTCTACAACAGAATCAGATTTCCCTGAGGGCCACCACCCTCACCAAGATGATGCGGCTTCCTGCATAGGGGGTAGCACCCCTTTTGAGTCTGACGAAGATGATATTCTGACATTTCTTGACGATTTCTTTACACAAGGGTACTGCACCGAGAGTACCTCCGCCACAATCCCTTCCGCCTCTACCCAAGTGAGAACAGTCTTTATGGCTGACGATGATCATGAAGCGTCTTTCGACCAATAATGGCTAGAAGTGCTTGAAGCCATGCTCCTGTCCTTAGTCAAGTCGGTGGACGAGATCAAAGCTGCCTTACCAGCTCAACCAGCGAGGACGCCCGGACAAACATGCTTGGGACCCGCAGTCAACGCAGACTCCAACACGACACCCCTCCTTTGGGTGATGATCCCGTAGCACCATCTGTTCCTTCAGCTGCAGATGAAGACAAGGAGGCTAGGAGGGAAGTCCAGGAGCTCCGAGCGATGTTCAATGCCCGAGACTCCTCTCGGGATCTCAGAATACGACAGCCATATCCCGTCACATGGAGGGACGTACCTTTTCCACCACGGTACAAGCCGTTCCATATCGATTCTTATGATGGGAAGACCTCTGCTAGTCGGTACATGACTTACTTTGAAGTCACCATCGACCACTTGCCGCATAATGACGCCATCCTCACGCGATTATTCATCGGAGCATTGGAAGGGATCGCATTCGACTGGTACCGCAATCTCCCCGACAACTGTATCTACTCTTTTGATGGCTTCAAGAACATGTTCCTGGAGAGATTTTATGAAGTAGGGCATGACGTGACAATGTCATCTCTCATGGACGTCGTTCAGGGAGAGAGGGAGCTCACGAGGAACTACATCGAGCGGTTCCGCCAAACCGCAATAAGGTTTCCCCAAGGCAATCCCGAGAGCTCCTTGATTGAAATCTGCCAGAAGAAGCTACTCCCTGCAATTAGCCTCTGGATGGGAGACGATCAGTTCAGAGACTGGACGACCTTCATCATAAGTGCTACCAACACGGAGGCAAAATTGAAGAAAGCTCGCCAGCTGGGATTACACATCCCAGGCGGAGAAGATAAGGGCAGATGTCCTGGGTCCACCGCCAGCAACAACAACAGTGGCGCCACCACCAACCGGGACAATAAGGGCAAACAGGCCATGGTCACTGATACGACTCAGAAGCCCGAACAAAAACAGACGGAAGGACAGTGGCCCAAGATCAACTACTCATTTGAAGATAGTCATGTCAGACCTATCTTTGACATGCTCCTGCAAGGGGTAGGATCTAACTCCCTCCACCAAGACGTGAGCCCCGAGCAGCGGAAATGGAGGATCCAAGATACTGCCACTTCCACCGCTATGTCCATCATGCCACTCATGATTGCTTCCAATTAAAGTGGTACATTCAGAGTCTTATCGACTCCAAAGCTCTATCGATAGACTTTGAAGAGGTTACCGTGACAGCAAACATGGTATCTATTCAGTTCGGCAATTTCCCTCCGATAAGCACTCCAAACGGGGTCATACCTGTCCTTCGGGCAACGATGGAGGTTACTAATCTTCCACCCGCCCGGAGCCAGACATCTGGATTGGTACCCCTCACCACATCGCGAGAAGAGATCATGTAGGTGCATCCAGACTTGGTGCCCAAAGTTACCCAGGGGGTGTCATCATCTTCCAACAAGAAGAAGGGCAGAAAGTCTAAAGCCTGCCATACAATTTCAGTTAAAGCTGAAGAAGCTGCAGATGTTGTTACCCGGTCTGGAGCACAAGTCCAGCCCGCACGAGATCGTCCAGCCCAAGATCCTCAGCTAGCGACGTTGCCTCCCTCTGATGTTCCAAGGCCACCTCAGCCTCCACTGGCGGACAAATCTAAGACCAAGGAAACCCGCTTAGATAGGCCACTCCGCAATGATGTACCTCAGGGACTGGAGAGACCTTACAACTTTGACATATTAGCACAATTGGCTAATATGCCCGCAAAGTTGTCGCTATACGAGCTCCTAAGGCTCTCCAAGGATCTTCGTGTCGCATTAAGTGAAGCACTCCAGAATGCCGATGCCTACTTAGCTCAGGTCAAGCCTAGACTCGCCAGCAGATCTACAGGACGGCAATAACACAGATGCAATGCCCAACATCATATTTACTCCACAGGACATGTTGATTAAGACCATCTTGCATGATCGCCCCTTGTACTACACTGGGTACATAGGCGACATCAAGGTGGAAATGATGTATATCGACCCGGGATCGTCAATAAGCATCATCCCGAAAAGCCTGCTCTAACTTCTTGGCATCCCTATGCACCGGCTAGCAGCAACCAACACTACCATTAGCGGGTTTAACTCAGGAAGAAGCTATCCCCTAGGGAAGATCCGGTTGAAGTGCCAGATTGGTGACTTGAGGATGGAAGTTACCTGCTACTTCATAGATGCAGACACCTCCTACAACATCCTCCTGGGATGTCCGTGGATACATGACTATATGATCGTGCCATCCACCCTCCACCAGTGCTTCAAGTATGTCGATAGACACGACGTCGTGAGGACCGAATTCATCGACATTGATCCCTTCAAAGGGGTTGAATCTTATTACTCGTCGGAGGATTGTCTATATGACGAATCCAGAAAACATATAACAGACGAGCCGAAAGCCATCACAGGGCCAGAAGAACCCTTAAGAATCCGTCTCCAACCCCGCAAACTAGGCAGGGCCGTACCGCTTATCGCAACCTTACATAAAGGGGTGCTCGATTCTCCTGTCATACCTGCGCAGTCGGAACCAATGGTCATCCGCCTCCCGAGATCCAGTCAAGAGCCAAAACCTGTCATAGGACCAATGGTGATCCGACTGCCAAAGTCCAATCAAAGGCAACAGGAAGATGCAAGGCCCTCTGTAACACCGATGGTAATCCGATTGCCAAAATCTACTCCAAGGCGACCAGAAGACACAAAGACCCTTGCTGAGCCCATTGTCATACATCTTCCCAAGATGAGTCAGCAGCCAAGTGTTATTCCAGCACTCTCAGGCAAGCCAATACCTCAAGCTAAACCCTTGGTGGTCAAGTTGCCCAAGACAGCATCCCAACCTCCGATTATGCAGGGGGTAGCAGAAGAAGATGCAGAACTCGCAAAGTATCTGGTTGCAAAGGTGGATAGTCCCTCTCCTGATGATGTGACAACCGTCCATACCCAAACCGACTTGCTTCCATTAAAGATGCCTACTTCCTAGTCCCAGGCAGAAGAGGAGGGGATTACACGATCATCTTTGGCCGAAAAGAAGGTCCTCAACCCTTCATGCCTCAAGAGTTTGATCTCGAACCCGATACTGGAAGACTACCGCTATACCTGTATAGTCCTCAGGCCAAGTATTTCATACGAAAGCAGGGGTACGACATGGACGCTACCCCAGTTCTGAATTACGGCAACGGTCGACGTTTGCCTCTGTAACTGTCAACCCCGTCTGGGAAACTTCGATATTACTATGGCAAGTCCAAATGCAGCCTCGGTTATGTTTCACCAGCAACAATGCCCGAGAGCTTCGACGAGGAATACGAGTGGCATTTTCACTCATCCGAATCACCTACAGCATTGGAGATATATTCAGGCAGACATTATTTGTCAATATGGCATCCGTTGACATTGAAGAGGAAGACGAGGATCTACTCGAACCTCTTGAATTAGAGCCATGGGTCCAACAATTGGATGCACAATAGGAGAAGCGCTTGCAAGCTCAACAAAGCATTGAGTTCTATCAAGCACGCATCTCTCGAGCCTTCAATAAAAAAGTCAAACAGAGAATATTTCAAGTCGGCGATATCGTCTTGGCCATTCGTAGACCAATGGTCATAACTCACAAGACCCCCGACAAATTCTAGCCCAAATGGGAGGGCCCGTTTATCATCGAGACCGTATTCTCCAACGGCGCGTACCGTCTCGCAAAACAAAATGGAGACTTGCTCATGATGCCATCAACGGCAAGTTCCTCAAGAAATTTTATGTCTAAAGCGACATCTTCTAACTATCTCTCAGATTGTGAGTCATGTACCCTCTGGTATCGCTGAACTTACACTCTGGTCTCAAATTTTCCAGATTATTGAGTTACGTACCCTCTGGTGCCTCTGAACTTACTCTCTGACTACTCTGAATCCTGGTCATATCTATGAACTTCTTGGTCGTATCTTTTCTCCACCAAGAGTTTTCCTCAAAATCTATTACCCGGACCACCAGTGCGCAGAAGGGTGATAGGTCCACAAAACTTATCCTAATCTATTACTCGTACCATCGGTGCACAAAAAGGGTAATAGGTCCACAAAATTCTCCAACGGGAAAAACAACCATGTCCATATTACCTCTGAGTTATTTTTCCGTCCATCACAAACAAATCACCCAATACATAGAACTTCCACGTTGATAACACCTCTGAGTTGTTCTGTGTATCCCCATTTGGCCTACTCCTACCATGTCCTCATTACCTCTGAGTAGGAAGGCTCTATTTTGACCCATACTTACCACATCCTCATTACCTCTGAGTAAATATGTCGATTTTTTCCCCACTTATTATCAGTACTCGCATCGCCAGTACACAAAAAGGGTAATAAGTCCACAAAAATCATCCTAATCTATTACTCGCACCATCGGTGCGCCAAAGAGTAATAGGTCCATAAAATATCATTTAAATCTATTTGCTCGCATTTTCAGATGCACAAAAGGGCAATAGGTCCACAAAATTTCCCAAACGGGGAAAACAACCACGTCCATATTACTTCTGAGTTATTTTTCCGTCCATCACAAACAAACCACCCAATATATAGAACTTCCACGTTGATAGCACCTCTGAGTTGTTCTGTGTATCGTCATTAGGCCAACTCCTACTGCGTCCTCATTACCTCAGAGTAGGAAGCTCTACTTTAGACCTATATTTACCACGTCCTCATTATCTTTGAGTAAATATGTTGGTTTTCTTTCCACTTATTATCCGTACTCGCACCGTCAGTACACAAAAAGGATAATAGGTCCACAAATGTCCTCTGTTGACCGTAAATGCTGTATTAGGTCCTCTAGTACGTGCACCCCTTTTTCACAATCATATGCTTCTGGAACCCAGTTGTTCTGTGGCATTCATTACCCGTTACGTAGAACTTTTACGTCCATATTACCTCTGAGTTGTTCTATGTATCCTCATTCGAGTTTACTCCTACCATGTCCATATCACCTCTGAGTAGGAAAGCTCTACCATCAACCTCATATTTACCACGTTCATATCACCTCTGAGTAAATATGTTGGTTCCCTCTCTCAACTTATTATCTGTACCTAAAACCAAGGTACGCCAAGGATGATAAGTCCACATAAAATCTCCGGTGGAAGTACCCAAGCCCATCACGTCCATATTTCCTCTGTTGGATTTTGTTTCAAATCTATTACCCGCATCGTCAGTGCGCAGAAGGGTAATAGGTCCACGAAAGTTATCCTAATCTATTACCCGCACCATCGGTGTATCAAAGAGTAGTAGTTCTACAAAATATCATTCGAATCTATTTGCTCGCATTTTCAGATGCACAAAAGGGCAATAGGTCCACAAAATTCTCCAACAGAAAAAAACAACCACGTCCATATTACCTTTGAGTTGTTTTTTCGTCCATCACAAAACAAACCACCCAATACATAGAACTTCCACGTTGATAGCACCTCTGGGTTGTTCTATGCAACCTCATCTGAGCCCACTCCTACCACGTCCTCATTACCTCTGAGTAGGAATGCTCTACTTTAGACCCATATTTACCACGTCCTCATTACCTCTGAGTAAATATGTTGGTTTTCTCTCCATTTATTATCCGTACTCGCATCGCCAGTACACAAAAAGGGTAATAGGTCAACAAATGTCCTCTGTTGACCACAAATGCTGTATTAGGTCCTCTAGTACATGTACCCCTTTTTCACAGTCATATGCTTCTGGAACCCAGTTGTTCCGTGGCATTCATTACCCGTTACGTAGAACTTCCACGTTCATATTACCTCTAAGTTGTTCTATGTATCCTCATCTGAGTCCACTCCCACCACGTCCTCATTACCATCAACCCCATATTTACCATGTTCTCACCAGCTCTGAGTAAATATGATGGTTCCCTCTCTCAACTTATTATCCGTACCTAAAACCAAGGTACGCCAAGGATGATAAGTCCACATAAAATTCCCAGCGGAAGTACCCAAACCTATCACATCCATGCTACCTCTGGTTGGGTTGCCACACCAAAAACAACTCTACTTTTCATGCTTCTTATTCAAAGTATTCCAAATTTGTAATTTAAAAACTTTGAAGGGGGTCTTGTAGAAGCATGGAAAATATTGCTTTTAGTCCCACATCGGAAAGGAGAAGAAGAAAGGGCTCACTCCATTCTATAAATAGAGCTCCCTTGCCTCCTTTGAAAAGGGTACCAACTTCTTTTCCCTCCTTCCTACTTGGACTCTTCCTACTAGGCACCTTCGGGTGCTAAGTCGAAGAAGTCTAGGGCAGTGCAGACTCAACAAGCCCAGTTAACTGTCCAAGTTGTTGATTGTCAGCGGGCCCCGTTGACTGTTACACGGGCTCCTGACGAAAAGTTGTACAGAACCACCCGCGTCCAGTCCCCCAGGGCTAACGGACAGGGTGGGTCTTCAAAGTCTCCCTCTAAAGATCCAGAGCAAGCACTTTTACTAGCCACGGATCAGGGAGCAAACATGATGCCTAAGCACCCGTGCGCTCGGGATACCCGAATCCACAAGTTCGGTGCAAAGGTAGATCAGCTTGCTACCGACCTGCGTGAGGTGATTACTCACAAATGTAAGGTGGCAGCATTGGCATGCAATGAGTCCCTCCCGGGACGTCGTTGCACCCGAGTCATCATCAACTGCTGCTGCCATAAGACAGTGGCTCCACTATCAAGGCAGTCTGTGTTCTAGAGACTGCGACCTACTGCGCCTTTCCAACATCATCTCGAAAATATGATGCCAATTAAAGACGTTGTAACGGCCTGCTCTCAACTAGATGCATTACTCAGATGTCTCAGTTAGGCACATCGTCCCAGTCAAGCGCATCACAATCTTCTGAAGGAGTCCACCGTCAAATCTTCTTCGAACAAAGAGATCAGTCAAGAGGAAGATAAACGAAACTCTCTCAAATCATGGCATTCGGTACAACACCTTCTCCTAGGGCGCCCATACCCATCTAGCTAAAAAATATCCTTCATGCGGCTTAGTCATGAAATATTCCTCATACGGCTCAATCATGAGATGGCATCATGCGGCTCGGTCAGAAGGCATTCCTCATGCGACTCGGTCATGAGACATTCCTCATGCGGCTCGGTCATGAGACGTCCTTTATGCAGTTCGGTCATGGGGCTCGGTCATGAGACGTCCTTCATGCGGCTCGGTCATGCGGCTCGGTCATGAGATATTCCTTCATACGGCTCGATCATGAGACATTCTTTCATACGGCTCAGCCATGAGACATTTCCTCATGCGGCTCGGCCAGGAGAATTTCTTCATGCGGCTCGCCACAGAAGATTAGTTGATGCATGTGACAAATTGACCAAGCCTCAACTGCTCAACGACAAATCATAATAAATCCTAACAAATCCCTAGCTATCAGTCACAGACTGAGTCTCGAGGCATGATTACGGCCATGTGGCCCGGGGATTTGCCACGTGGTCATCAATGTGCTCAAAATATCCTTCATCCCAAAATCACTATAAATAGCAGGGTGCCACACCCCTGCAAGATGGTTGGCGATCCAAGGCTGGCAACCTTCAAGAGAAAAGCAATATCTTCACGACCTAGAGACTGCATCAGATAGTCTATGGAGTAAGGCAGAGTTGATAGCACTTTTCCGAGCCTCCACCGTCACCTTCCAGAATCAAAACTAAACAATTGTACTTAGATTATTTCCTAGGCTTTCTTTCTAGGCTCTTCTTTGTACAAACGAGTTTGCAATCAATTTCAGTGTTCTATAATACCTGTTGTTGATTTTTATGGCAAACAGTAGCCCCCCTCTTTTATGTGAAAAGCTTGTAGCCGTCAAGCTCTTCAAAACCCTAGTTTCTCCTTCTCCTCCAAAAGTCCATTTTTCTTATTTCTCATCCAAATCCTTCCAAACGAAGTGCGTTGTGATCATTGGAAGGAGAGGAAACTGCCGGAGACTTTCTAGCAAGGGATCAGAGGCATTGGACCAGAGGAAATCGATATCAACACGTTTGGAGGCTCGTTTCATTGAAATATTGACTCTCAATAAGTAAACCCCTCTAAACACTTGTTAATTCCAATTTTTCTTCGTAGATGCATCCAAATAGGTATCCCATACCTGTGCATGAAGTTTGGTAGGTTTTTGTATTAATTTGATAGGTGTGTCGGACATGTGTCGGTTCATTGGAACACGTGTTCGACGAAATACCGCTTAGAACTGAAAGTTGGTATTCTGTTTTCACGAATTTATTGCTGTGATTATTTGAAATAACTTTCGTGAAGATGGATATCGATTTGACACATTTTCAATGTCCAAATCGGACACGAACACGCGTGCACGAGGCCCGTGCACGGCCCTGTGCATTCCCTGCTGTCCGAGTGTTATAACTCGACGCACAGGACTCCGTTTCGCGTGAAATTTCATTGACGTATGGAGGCAACTCTGCCCACGTGCTCCTAAAATTTTATGACGTTTCGTGGAGCATGCGCTGAAAAATCCAACGCACACAGTTCAGCCAACACTGTGCATACGGCCAAAAATTGTCGCTGACACGACCTTCGTACGCGAACACGACGCAACGAGGACTCATTCCAGGAGTACGAGAAGAAAAACCCTTGACCTAGGCTAGCCAGGAACCCGACCTCGAGACACGACGTGGCACATGTCACGAGCTACGGGGCCTGACACGCGCCTACGAGGCCGCACGTTCGCGCACAGCCGTACGCGCGCATACAGCCGCACGGGTTCGCATGTCCAGCGACACGTAGACGCAACATGGTGTTGTGTTAGTGTGTCCTAGACGTAGACCTGGACCCCACCTAGCTACATGCACAAGCACGAGGCTTCTCATATTGCGTGTGGCGTTCAATCGAGCGTGACGCGCGTGCACGAGCACGTTTCTATACACGCATATTCGGGTTTTTTTGATACGAACTTCGTGGATACGATACGGACACGGATTTGACCCCGTGGGTACCCGAGCACGTCACACACGTATACACCTTCGTGTTTGCCATGTTTTACGAGTTCTAGTTGAGTATTTTGCGATTTGGGTATCAAATTGGATTTGGGTTTTGTGTTGGTTTACTTTTGGATTGATTTTTAGTTTGAAATCGATTTTTCTGAGGTTAAACTCAGATTTCTGAGGTTTAAGTTTAGTTTTAGCTAGATTTTGAGTTTAATTTTGTACTTAGACCTATGTTTACATTCATTTATATATAATCTACATGTTATATATATATATATATTTCCCTTTTGTATATATATATATATATATCTATACATATATATATTGATAGCATAAATATAGGCCTATATATGTATTAGTTTTCAGTTTCTGAGTTTAGGTGTGCATCTCAGTTTCGTAGATGAGATTGAGGGGTATTCATTTGTGATACATAATTATGATATCCATATATGTATACGAGTTGGGTTTGAGTTGATGTGGGATTTTGAAGTTTGAGATTTGAATTGGGTTTAACTCAAATTCTGAGTTTGATATTGATGTTCAATTTCTGAAATAGATTTTGAGTTAGGACTGGCACTACCAAAATAAGTCATATCAGCGACGTATTTAGCGACTCCAAGAAAGTACATTGCTAATTTTTTGGGGTTTAGTGACGTTTATATAAGACGTCGCTGTTTGTCGCCAACAGCGACAAATAGCGACATCTAGCGGCTATAATTTGTTAAATGGGAACCTGCGTCGCAAGTTCGTCGGTACCCGTCGCTGATATAGCGACGTGTAGCGACGCATTTTAAGTAGCGTCGCCATTTATTAAATATCAGCGACGTTTAGAGACATCCTATAAGGACGTCGCTAATCGTTTCATATAGCCAGCGAGGGTTTCCTTTTCGATTATTCATAAATTTTTCTCCCCAATTTTTTGTGCGCTCCTCCTCCGCGACGCTCCTCCGGCGATTTCCCTCCTCCGGCCTCCTCCTCCGCGGCGCTCCTCCGACGATCTCCCTCCTCCGGCCTCCTCCTTCTCCTCCTCCTCCTTCCTCAGGTAGCTCCTCCTTCTCCTTCCTCAGGTAGCTCCTCCCCAGTTTCTCCTCATCTTCTAGCTCTCTCTCTCGCTTCTAGTTCGTGTCCATGAGAGCGTGGACTCGCTGCAGGGGACACGAGACTGACAGTGGACTTGCTGCGGGGGACACGAGAGCCTGGACTCGCTTCTAGTTCGTGTGACACCTATTTTTTTGGTTTGGACACGTCGTGTCCTACTGTGTGGACACGAGACTCACAGTGTGACACCTATATACTGATACTGGGAGTTTTTTTGGGCATATCAACTGTCAATTTGATGTTTTGCTTGGATTCGAATTCTAATTTAGGGTTCGAGCCCTATTTACTGATACTGGGAGTTTTTTGGGCATTTTTAGGGTTTTGAAATGATGAATAAATTGACTAATAATTATTATCGAGCCCTATAAAATTTTAGCTATGTCACGAAGGATGGATACTAATCTTGTGAATGAGTTTTCTCCTAAGTATTCTCGACAGTTGAGTATGATTTAGCTCACTAACATTACTGAAATATGGAATGATTAGTGTAGGGTATGTTGGTCAGGTTTTGGCAGAGTTGGGATATGATAGTATGCATGTTACAATTAACAAGGAATGCTGTTGACACCAAATATTGCACGACAGGTTACTTGAGTAACCTGGAATATTTTACCTATTGAAATAAATGGTTTGGGCAAGGGTGTGTATAGGTTTGTCATCAGATGGTATGGGATTTTGCCTGCCAAGTTCTGAACAACAGTCCAGGCTGCCTGCTTAGTTGAAAGTCTTAATTAGACTTTCTGTTCAGTACCCTTTGACTGAATTAAGTTGACCTGAATACCATATTTTAAATCCTAAATCTACGGTACGACATCGTGATCAGGACATAGTCCCTGCAGCCATTCGACTGGCGAGGCAGAAACTATGTAGCCGTAGATAAAGTTGACTGTCCTCCAACCCTCATCCCTCGGCAATGATGATACGACAACCTATCACTATATCTTATATAGTAGTAGATGATGTCTTAGTATTACATTATGTGAGTTCATCTTGATTCTGTTACATTCTTCAGATACTAGATACGATAAGAACATATACTACACCATATGTACAGAACATAGATGATTCACACTAATGTATGCTAGAATGAATCTTGGGTTGTGTTCTGAGCCATCCATTCTCACACTTGGCGAAAAATCGAATTTTTTGTACTTTATCTGCTTTCGAAAATGTACTCAAATTACATGATGGTTCCTTTAGTTAGCTTGCTTATGTTACAATTATATTATTTGTGAATATCGATCTTACCAGATGGCACCCATGACCCGAGGAGCGACACGTCGTTTGAGAGAAACAGTGAATGCTGAGGTGGCTCCTCCTACAGTTAAGGAGGAAGTGGCACCGGTTGTTAGTGAGACCGGGAGTTCTATTCATCCAGCACCGGTAGCTAGTGAGACCGTGAGTTCTATTCGTGCAGCACTTGCAAGGGACAACATCTCTCCTCACGCCAAAGATCTCGCTTTTTCGAGATGGTTGCGTGATCGTATCACTGAGCATTTGCGTAAGCTGCGTGGTTCTCATTAGCTATTAGTACTTATTTGTATTGGACTATTTATATTGGGTTGTTTTTGTATTAGGCTATTTGTATTGGACTACATATATGAATTAGTACTGTGTCAATCTCTGGATTGTATTGGACTACGACATGGTGATCAGGACATAGTCCCTGCAGCCATTCGACTGGCGAGGCAAAAACTATGTATCCGTAGATGAAGTTGACTGTCCTACGACCCTCATCCCTCGGCAATGAAGATACGACAACCAACCAGAGAGGATACTCTGAGAGATCCATCTGAGTAGGATGTATACTCTGAGAGATCACCTTTACAGGAATGATATCAGTAGTGGGATTGAGTGTTGGAGGAGATATTATCAGAGTATACGTCCTACTCAGATGGGTCTCTCACCGTTACTATTTTTTTCTGACAGCATGGTGGATGTGCTCCGTCAACAGATTCTTGCTCCGAGCCAAAACTTTGCCCCGGAGCTCAAGTAGACATCCTTCGTGTAGAGCTCGAGTGAGAGGTTCCTGACAGCATGGTGGTCTCCTTTGTCAAAGTATCCTCTCCGGTTGGGTTGTGTTCTGAGCCATCCGTTCTCTTACTTAAAATACATATGAATTAGAACCGTGTTTTGTATTTTCGGCCAACCCAGGGATTTAATTCCGTATTTTGTATTTTGGTTTCTGTATTTTGGCTCCAGCTCCATTTGCATTAATCTACGGTACGACATGGTGATTAGGACATAGTCCCTGCAGCCATTCGACTGGCGAGGCAGAAACTATGTAGCCGTAGATAAAGTTGACTGTCCTCCGACCCTCATCCCTCGGCAATGATGATATGACAACCTATCACTATATCTTATATAGTAGTAGATGATGTTTTAGTATTACATTATGTGAGTTTATCTTGATTCTGTTACATTTTTCAGATACTAGATACGATAAGAACATATACTACACCATATGTACAGAACATAGATGATTCACACTAATGTATGCTAGAATGAATCTTGGGTTGTGTTCTATGCCATCCGTGCTGCCTTTCTCTTCGACGTCGTCAGCCTCACTTCATCTGCCCCCTTTCCTGTCCCTCTCGTTATGTCGCGAACCTCTTCCTCTATGCCATCAAAATCAGAATCCTCGACTCTCTTTCGCTTCTTGGATATTGACCCAGCTTCCAATCTCTCATTTCCCTCCGGGTCCACTCTACTCCCAATCTCTTCCTCTTTTATACACGGATCTACAGAATCAATGCCATCCAAGGAAGGCAAAACTGAATCAGCATTGTCTTCTGGATCGTTCCTCATCAAGGTATAACGGGCTGCTCAGCATGCCCAGCTTCTTCAACTTTTCGCTGGCTGTAGAGTCAAAATGGGAACGGGTCCTCTTTGTCGGCCCGGAGCTCTGACTCGCACTCGTCGTCTCGCTACCGGTTTTCTCTTCTCCTCTGACGCGGGTCATAAGAAAAGAAATTTTGTACCTCTTCTTCACATAAACATCATTGTCGCCTTGTACTCGAGCCTCCTCGTCTGTGATGCTATCCAACTTCTCGGTGCCTACATTGTCACTCAAATTTCCCCTTCGACTCGTATCGTCCTCTTCTTCGCCTGTCTTTTCGCTCCCTGTCTTGCAATCATCTGCTATCACCGCCATCTCATTCGACTCCTTCTTCGATGACTCCGAGGAGGAGGAGGAAGACTCGGAGAAGGAGTCAAATGAGTTGACGGTGATAGCAGATGATTGCAAGACAGGGAGCGAAAAGACAGGCGAATAAGAGGACGATACGAGTCGAAGGGGAGATTCGAATGACAATGTAGGCACCGAGAAGTTGGATAGCGTCACAGACGAGGAGGCTCGAGTATAAGGCGACAATGATGTTTATGTGAAGAAGAGGTACGAAATTTCTTTTCTTATGACCCGCGTCAGAGGAGGAAAGAAAACCGGTAGCGAGGCGACGAGTGCGATCAGAGCTCCGGGCCGGCAAAGAGGACCCGTTCCCATTTCGACTCTGCAGCCAGCGAGAAGTTGAAGAAGGTGGGCACGCTGAGCAGCCCGTTATGCCTTGATGAGGACGATCCGGAAGACAATGCTGATTCAGTTTTGCCTTCCTTGGATGGCATTGATTCTGTAGAGCCGGGGGAAGTGGCTCCTC
This sequence comes from Iris pallida, assembly GCA_029216955.1. Classification (NCBI taxonomy): domain Eukaryota; kingdom Viridiplantae; phylum Streptophyta; class Magnoliopsida; order Asparagales; family Iridaceae; genus Iris; species Iris pallida. The sequence goes on from JANAVB010002719.1 coordinate 49,150, forward strand.
CTCGACAATGATGATACGACAACCTATCACTATATCTTATATAGTAGTAGATGACGTTTTAGTATTACATTATGTGAGTTCATCTTGATTCTGTTATATTCTTCAGATACTACATACTAGATTCGATAAGAACATATACTACACCATATGTACAGAACATAGATGATTTACACTAATGTATGCTAGAATGAATTTGGATTGTATTCTGAGCCATCCGTTCTGATCAAGCATCTTCCTTCTCCTCTCCTCCACCATGGCTCTGGACCCATCTGCTCCTCCCTACTTTTCTTCTTCTTATTTGACTCTCTCAGCCACATATGATATCCACCTCAAGTGTAGATTCGGGGGAGAAGAAGTGGGCAGGAAGAGGAGGGGGAAGCAGTACAGCCGGCGGCATGACCCGGAGGAAGTACAGATGTTTTCTTCCAATCTGTAGGAGAACTATAAGGATATATCTTTTGACAACATGTCATCTTGTCAAAGACCCTAAATGTGACAACCATATTACCGCGGTGTCGGAAGACTAACATGTCATAATTTTCTAAGCCGTGTGTTTTGACATAATCCTCCTAACTCTTTCCTTCTATGTAGTAATCTTGCATTACTACATAGCAGGAAAGAGTTTGGAGGATTATGTCAAAACACACGGCTTAGAAAATTATGACATGTTAGTCTTCCGATACCGCGGTAACATGGTTGTCACATTAAGGGTCTTTGACAAGGTAATATGTTGTGAAAAGATATATCCTTATAGTTCTCCTACGAATGTTGAAGAAAACCTCTGTACTTCCTCCGGGTTATGCCACTGGCTGTGCTGCTTCCCCCTCCTCTTCCTGCCCACTTCTTCTCCC
>JANAVB010002719.1:55000-75479 GCA_029216955.1 Iris pallida
TCTAGCATCTAACAACTCACTTGTCAAAAAATCGTAACATTTAAAAATGGACTATTTTATCACCAACCTCCATAATCTTTATTATTAACATCCAAGTTTGAATCAGGAAGAACCCACCGAATTTTCGCCAAAGCTCCATTACATAGCGTAAAAAAAAAAGCTATATTAATACTCAACGATCAAAATAGAAAGCAAAACTGGAAACAGGAAATAGCAATTGCAAAAAGGTATAAAGACGACATGTAGACGACGGCCTACTTTTGATTTTGTAAACACTATGCATCCGAAAGCAAAGTAATGATTTTTTTTTAGAGTGGATATATTTATTTCTTTGCTTCTTCCTCAGTGCATGAAGGACAGAGAAAGAAAGGTAGAAATTGGAATTCTGGCAATTATAGACGATGTGCCGTGTTTATACTACGGAGCCAATATCCAGCTTTGGACAACTATTCTCCCCTAAATGGTAGCAGAACATGTGGAAGGGAGATGTGTGGAACTAAAAAATAGAGAACTTGAAGCTCAATAGATGACCAAAAAATAAATGAAACTTTAAAATTAGTAATTTTTCATTGAGACAAAATTAAGTTTGATAGGAATGACTCACCTAGGACCCCTCAGGTGAATCCTATATGGAAAGCTTGATGCCACTATTTCTGAAGTGGAAGCTGCTGCATCTGCTGCAAATGCTCATAGCTTTATCGCTCTGCTTCCCAGTGGCTACAATAATCAAGTAAGTACATCAAAATATATATGTCTTATCAACATGTTTATGTTGGAAATAAAGCTGAGAAACAAGCTTGATCCTTTGTCAAGGCTAGCTTCAACGCATAAACCTTATAAATAGTCATCTACGTAATTAAATTCTGTTTAACGGCCATCCAATTGATTATACAATATTAACAAGGTATAAAAATAGGAACCCAATGCAAAAAATATCAGTCCCTTATAGAGCCAACCAAATGCCTTATACCTGTCGTAAAGATTGTGCAACAAAAAAAAGTTGGCTTATTTCTACCCAACTTTATAAGCATGCCACTAGTTACAGGCCTATTGTTCTTTCCCCAAAATTATCATCTAATTTAAATTTTATATAATTGAAAAGATAGTCCCAAAATATTATGTTAATATCCTAAATTACATTGAGAAAGCTTACAGAACTCCCCTGTGGGGTCTCATATGTCGAAATCTTTGATGATATCTCATTTTTGGAGTATCCGTATTTTCTGCAGTAACATTATTGCACGAGCTATATAGCGAGCATGATTGTTAAAACATCTAATGACATTTAATTTATCAGTTCACAGAAATTGGCTTTGCCATTCATTTATTTATACAACAGAGAATCAATTTAAGAGGGGAAAAAAATATTTGGCAAGCATCCTATTGGCAGTACATGCGTTTCATGCATCCTATAGGGAGTAGGTAACTTCCCATATATGGTGGACTCATATACATGTGTTTGATGCATCCTATAGGGAGTAGGTACGTAACTTATCATATATGTCTGATGCATCCTATAGGCAGTAGGTAACTTCCCATATATAGTAGACTCATACTATAGGCAGTAGGTAACTTCCCATATAGGTAACTCATATACATGTGTCTGATGCATCCTATAGGCAGTAGGTAACTTCCCATATGGCCCTCACCATGTGATGAAGCATGGCACATGGCACCTGGGAAGTGTAGCATGGCACCTGGCATCCTATAAGCAGTAGGTAACTCATATAGAAGTGTAGCTGTAGTATCAGCAATTGTAATAATTTTTGTTCCTTACTCATGGCACCTGGGAAGTGCAGTAGTAGTAGTATCAGCTATTCAGCTGTACTATCAGCAGTAGTAGTATCAGTTGCAGTATCAACTACTACAACAACTGTAATAACAGTCAAGCAATTTATCAACAGTAAAGATATTTTTAAATGCCCACATGCGATAGTTGTATGTTTCTTGAGGATTATTATACGGGCTAACTTGTTTACCCAGAGAGTAACAGAGTCTTCAGCATTGTACTGCATACAACAAAAATAATAGGTAAGGGCTTAAATTGAAACATAAATGCACTTTGTCTGAGTTTAAACTTTAAACTAACATAAACAAGGGATCAAATGCTGTCGATGCTGCAATTAAATCTAAGAGAGGACCCACAGTTAACCTTTTAGCAAAAATGGGTACTGTAGAATAAAAGGCTAAATATGTGATGATTTGGAACACATAATTATCCTGGGATGATTCTTATAGCTACTACACAAAGCAAGGGATCAAATGTTGCCGATGCTGCAATGAAATCTAAGAGAGAACCCACAGTTAACTTTTTAGGAAAAATGGGTACTGTAGAATAAAAGGCTAAATATGTGATGATTAGGAAAACATAATTATCCTGGGATGATTCTTATAGCTACTACACAAAGCAAACAAGAATTGATCTTCAAGATAAACAACACATATAGCCCATAGCACGAAAAAAAAACTATAGTTACTTGAAATAGCCTCCATTAGTTAAAAAAGTCACTCCAAGAGGAAATGTCTAGTCCATAAGGGAAATGCACTAAAAGCTACAGGTTTAGCCTATGCCCTGGAGATAACGACACATTTATCTTCTAATAGTCTGGAAATAACAACTCACAGGGTGCGTATCCAATAGGCAGCACAAAAATGTGTTAAAAAGATTGAACTCTCTTCGTGATTTCTTTTGCCATAGCACACACGGCCAAGCTTTTGGAAGGCTTCAGGTCCAGGCAGATGGATGGAAGTGCCCACGTGTCTGCTTTCCTTTAGAGATATAGCTCATGCCATGCCTCGTACGCCTCTTACTAGTTCTAGTGTGCTTGAATGTTGAGATACAATGTCCACATAAATAACATTTTCTTAATTCGGGATCTAAGCACAAAATAAAGCTTAGGGCTTAGCAAAAGCCCCCTATATGGTATACATTATAACAGTATCCGTAGTTACAGGACTAAGAGGTCATAAGACTCATAACGAATGGATGCAAATAAATAACAACTAAATCTAAAAGTCAAGTCCACAGTGTAGGCCATTGTCACAAGTTGTTGTCATCATCCAAGCCTTCTTCAATCAAAATGGGCTCAGATATGGAGTATGAAAGCTCCACAAAAGAATTGACAGAGTTTTATGACCGATTGTCAACCTGACACCAAACCTTATTATTGATGCCAAATTCCTAGCCAAGGTGGCTAATGAGCAACAGAGGACCTGCAAAAACCTATAAGCTGAGTTGGTGGGAAGGTAAACATATTTTTTTGTCATGCAGTTTAAGCTTATATAACTAAGAACACCTCATCTAGACAAAAAAAGAGTCTATAGAGAGGTACCCTTTTGGTCAACCATCCAAACCTCCCTAAATGACCCAGAACCTCTAAGTCCAAAAATTTCTCCACAATTATGACAATATTCTTACATCCTTACCTAGATCTTAAAAGGTGATGGTAATTCTCCAAACATCACCAAGGATATTGTGCTGGATCTAAGGATGACAATTGGCTCGCCATGCCAACTTGCTTTTTAGATGGTTTGGATCTGGCCTAAACAAGTTCGGGTATAAACAGTCCAACCCGTTAACAAACAAATTGGGTTTGTGTCAAGGGTGGTGACACGTTTTGACCCATTTATTTAATTAGTTAGATTTGGATCCAACTGTCTATACAAACCGGATCTGATCCAATTTCATAAATAGAAAACTTAACACATTCCTCATTTCTTTCCCTCAATAGCACTAGTCCCCACCTTCATCTTCATCTTCACCTTTACTTCTTTTCTTCACCTCCTCTTCCACCTCCACCTCCACCTCATCTATTTTTATCTCCACTTCTTTGATCATGTCCAAAACTTTACTTTGTTGCCACATCATACTTCTTTAATCATGGCTAGCTAATTTATATAGACTTTCTAGATGCTGGTGAAGCTAGGAGAGGCTTTGGAAGGCATTGGAAATTGAGAAGCATATACCTTAAATTTTTCTTTGGTTGTCCAACACAAGAAGCTTATGATATGTAGGTGGCCCAACTGGTGTCCCTAGGACTGGTGGAGCAGGGCAGCTAGCTAGCACCTCATAAGTCATAATTCTTCCCTAGTTATTTTAATTGAATACCAAGAAGGCAAAAATATACTTCATACCAGTTACAATATACTTCATACAAGTTACACTTATCAAACTGATGAGCATCCCTACATACACAAGGAATCTCGTGTAACATGATTTGCAACTACTGCAACTCTGCCAACATAATATGGATACTTAACTAAAGTTCTACCCTAATAATAAAAAGAGCCAATTATTCATACAAGAAGTACAAAGCAGGTAATCATGTTGGCAAAACCCAAATATGAAGCATAAATCACAAGGAAAATACAGAGCAAGGAGAAACACTAGCTGGTAGTCGGAACCACCATCATGAATGCTTGACCGAGACCCATCTGCTATTCAGTTGTACATATTTCATGTTTATTGTGGGTTTTTTCTTGGTTTCAAACATGGACACGCACATAACATAAGAATATCTATATAGGAGCATCAATAGAGGTTATTGTTTAAGGATGTGAACCTCTAGTAAAAAGGAAAGACAACTTGCAGCTTAGGCTTTGTTAAGAGTACAAATGAAGACTGATGGTGAGAGACTTGTAATATTTTATCTCAGTAAGGTAATTAAGAAGAATCTCTTACTCTCAATGTTAAGTTGGCAGATGTAGCCTAACCCGTAAAGCCTTTTTCTTTCCTCATTTGTGGTGTTTTTCTTTTGGTATGTGGTATCCTCCGCCAAGTTCTGATCGAGGTTAATTTTCATCAGGGTATTCCATTAGAGCTTTTGGATCTCAATATTTGGTTTCAGAGCATGGGAACAACCAAGTCAAGATGCCAAAGGTATCGAACACCAATACCAAGTTTGATCTGGAGAACTTTGATGCCAACGAAAATTTAAGCATATAGCAAAAGAGGGTTAAGGACTTTAAGGTCGTTCTTGTTCAAGAAGTCTTTCAGTAGAAAATGCATGCAAGAGGTAAAAAAATGCATTCAGTAGAAAATGCATGCAAGAGGTAAAAAAATGATAACATAAGCAACAAGGACCTGAGTTAGATCCATTTATCCAAAGGCTGCTAGTTCAATCCAATAAGGCCTTGCAGAGGCTGTCATGCACATCATTATGAATGAAGAGTTAGACTACATAAAAATTCAGATAGACTACATAGATAAGATCCAAAGAGAGTGAAATCGGTCCAGAAAACATACTATGAAACTGACATGGTGGAAAGACGAATCGACATATGCTATTAATCATCAGGTCCTTTGTGCAGCACTAGCTTCCAGTTTGCAAGTGTGAAGTTTTACTCTGCAGTTTCTCATTCATGCAACTCAACTAACAATAAAGATTAGGCTTTCATCTATTTGTAAATCTATATGGTACCTGCTGATGTTATATGTAAATATATCTGTGTAAACTACATTAACTACCAAGCCTTATTTAGTATAAGCTCATACACCGAAGGTGTTGCTGGGCCTGGCCTTGAATCAGCAGCTCTTAAAGGAGGAATTGCATGTGATATTGAGTGCACCTGAGCTAGAACAGGAGGAACAGAAGGTTGCCTAATATTAGAAAAAGTCTTCTGTGCAACATCAATACTATAAAGAGCAATTAACAGAATTCAATAAAACACAGAGTCTAAAAAAAATCAGTAAACATAATGATACCATGTTCTTATCATTGTTCCAAAATGCGAACTGTTAAAACTAGCGATCATACAAAATTCAGTAAATCACAATGATATATCATATTCAAAACTCAACTAAAAACTACAAAGCCCAAATGTTGCTCTCTTTTTATATATATCCGGGATTATAAAGGGAGCATTAGTTATATTCGTTATTTTTTTATACTTCCTGGAGAAGAAGAATCGGGGGACATGAATTTATTGTGAATAGAATTGTCGAAGAAGATTTCGAGAAGGTTGATTCATATTCCAACATTTCTTCTTATCTTCTTATCATATATGTTAATATTCTCGGGAGAGTGGATTCATATTCCAACATTCGATGAAGGCATAATCAAGGAAGCACTTTCTACTGGTCAGTCTGGTCTTAATCATTCTTTTCTTCAATTTATACAATCTATAGTTTGTTATGTTCAAGTGACTCGAATACCATGGTGATTAATTTTCTCTCTCAAATCTGATCATGACAGTATATCATCTATTTTAATTGCATATATCTGTCAATAGCTCATTTGGTTAAACTAAATTCACAAGAGTTGTTGAGAAACACTGTAATCCTGAGACTGGAAATAGTTTTGGCATATACTAATTGTCAATGCAAATGTAGATACATCACTACGACACGAACACTATATTTCTTTCTCTATAGTGATGAAATAGACAACTTAGGATTGGTTCGAACTCAACTTTAAAGTCTCTGAGTTCAACATTTTCTTCCCCAATTTTCTATATCAACACTGTTGGCAAAACCATGCAATCGAGAGAGATTGGTTCGAACTCAACTTTATAGTCTCTGAGTCTTGGAAATTAGTATTCAGATCGAGAGAGAAAAACCCTAGTAAGACAAACCCTAATAAAATCAAACCCTAACAAAATCAAGCCCTAACAAATAGAATCAAAGACAACCATTTCCCTATGTAAACATATAATACATGCAAATCATATTATCAACCCTAACAAAATTAACCTACTAAAAATATTAGGGAAGAAACTCACCTCCAAAGGAAAGAAACTCAAACCTCGTTGAAGGAGGGATGCTTGGAACGGGAGAGAGAACACGGGCCACAAGAGAGAGAGAAAAACCCAGCCCGCAAGAGCGAGAGAGAACAAACCCAGCCTGCAAGAGAGAGAGAAGCCGGCGCGGCAAGAGGAAACCAGGAGCCGCGGAAGAGAGAGAGCGCAGCGTGTTTTTTTTTTACGTTGGGAGGGGGGATCATTTGAGGGTTTTGTTTGATAGCTTTCTCTTTTAGGTTATTGTTTCAATTAAAAAATTATAAAAATGTATTCCCTACGTAGCTGCATGTCGTGGAATGTAAATTATCTTTCTGCGACAAGTTGATGGCTGTCGCTAAATATATATTAACTTTCCGCGGCATGCAGATGTCGCGATATGGAGTATTTTTGGCGGGACTGATTTTGGGTTTCCCTCTCGAAATGTTATATGGATTTCACGACATACTGAAACTTATGTCGCCAATACATATAAAAAATAGCTTTTGGCAACATAACAGACCATATGTCGCTAAAACATGTTGCTAAAAATATAATTTCTTGTAGTGACTAGCTGACTTATAGTTGACCAGGTTTGACCAGAGTTGACCAGGGTTGACCAGAGTTGATCAAGGGTTGACTTTGACCTAGAAGGACCTAAAATTATTTAGAATGCATTGTAGACTTTATCTATTTCATATGAGACACTTGGTAACCTATAGTTGTTCTAAATAGGACTCAAATACTCCAGTTCGGACTCTTATTCTCATCAGACAATCGAGATACCAGGCAAGTACATTCTCTGACTGTTTCATACTTGTTAGGAATTATATTCTTGTCATAGTTTAATTTACTTGATGCTGACACGACATTATCAAATACATCATGTCATGTGCTTTTCAATAAATATAATATATTTATGGACTCTTATTATTCATGTATACTCATGTGCTCCCATGTACTCTCAATCTCATGAGCTTCATGTATAAACTATCATGTGCAATAACATAACCTGTCTAGATCCTTGTGTATTGATTGGAGCATGGGGGTGTAGAAATAGTCATGTGAACAATTTTAAAGTAGTGTAATCATGTATAAACTCTATAGTGTAATCATGTACAAATTAAGCCATTCACATGTCTATCTTGTACTCTAAATCATATAGTCACTTTCAGTTCTCTATTATCATATATAGATAGCTTTTATTATCAGTTTTTCTCTTCCTTTTCATGCTTATTTTTTACAGCGTTTTACATATCTTATTCTATCACATGCTTTATATTTCCTGTCAAGATATGAACTGCGTGAGATATATTGTGCTCGTTCTCGTCCTGATTGGACTGTTGAAAATATTACAGGTGATGAGGAGGAGTTCTGCCCTACATATTATGGCACAGGATTAGATGACACCGGTGACTTGGACCCTCAGGAGGATCCATCAGTCGCTGAGTACTTGCCTATTGTCTAGATTAGATTTCTAGACTAGTTTTCCCTTTAGTTGTCTTATTTGATGTACTTCCAGATATTGGTTATTTTGTGTTATTTGAACACTCAGATATTACTCTCATTTGTAGCTCTTGTTGGAGATTACTCTTTTATCTTATCCATCTCTTCATTCCTTATTTCCACCTTAGATCCTGTGATTGAGTTGTACCTTTATATTGTCCTCCTTTTGGAGTGTATATCATTATACAGGTACAATTATATTGTTAGATGTTGTGACCTAGGACAGCGTTCTACCGTCGATACTGCGGCGTAGGCTGGACGTAACCACTTCTCGTGCCCTTACACTGGATGCGGATCGTGACAGGTAGGGCGAGCCAGAATCCTTTGACGGCTCCGTCAAAGGATTCTGGCTCGCCCTACCACCAATCGAAATTCTTTTACTTCTAATGTTTTAAATATGAAGCTCTGCTTCACGTTTGGTTTTACATTATGCTCTGGTAGAGGAAGCCATGAGATTTATGGTGATACCGATTCCGATATCGATACTTTGAACCTTGGTTAATATTAATATTTTTACACTTCTCTAAGCTTTGGTTGACCATATGATGTGAAATAGGAGGCCACATGACCGGAATGAGAAGAAGGGGGTAGGGAGCCTCACTCTATACACTCTAGGTACTACGATATTGTTTTACATAAATAATTCACTTTATTTATTATGTTTCTGGGAAAATACAACTGTAGGAATCCGATCTAGGAGACGATCGCTTTATCCCTTGGACGATGCGAAGAAGAAAAGCTCTCAAAATTTCAACAGCAATTTAGATAGCTATGTATCTGTACAATGAATGAGAAAAGAACTCTATTTATAGAGTCAAAAATAACTGAAAAGAACTGTCTTCACAACCTATGCATAGTTGAAAATCACGTAGGATTTACATACGCAAGGTTATGAGCAGTTACTAGACGTGGCCTGTAACTGTTGGACACATGACAATCATGCATGAGTCGTGTGCAAGTTACAGGACACAGGTGAGAGATCGGTGGCATGGCTGCTACGTACTTCAATTTAATGAAATCCACGCAGGCTTGTTGAAGACGAAATCCATGCAGACTTTGGGCAGAAAGCTTCAAAATCCACGCAGACTTGGTGCATAAAGCTTCAAAATACACGCAAGCTTGAGGAAGGAACATAGAAGTTCAAAATACACGCAGACTTGAGTCAGAACGGCCAGCTGTCTTGATTCGACGTACCTCGACTGATACAAAATCTCTGATATTTGATTGCCTTGTTAGTCCATTAAATGACAATAAGGTCTTTTGGTACGCCAACTTGATGAAGGCTGAGTCTTGAAGAAGATTTCGGAAGTCACGCAATAGTCGGCTGTCTCTCGAGTTCCGTGCATACGTGGCAAACGAAAAGACATTTTTGACTGTCGTGCTGTCAGTCATAATGGCATTCTGACAAATGATGAGCTGTATCTCAGCGTGACTTTTAAACATTGTCTTGATCAACTCAGCGTGACCTTTAGACTTTGTCCTGATCAACTCAGTGTGACTTTTAGGCTTTGTTCTGATCAACTCAGTGTGACTTTTAGGCTTTGTTCTGATCAACTCAGCATGACTTTTAGGCTTTGTTCTGATCAACTCAGCGTGACTTTTATTTTTGAGGCCTACAAAACCCCCTTCAAAGTTTTCGAAAAATGATAAATTATTTCGAAATACTTTGAAATCGAGATGATAAAATAGATTTAGTCACGCTGAGATGACTTTAAAGAGAGATTTACTCCGAAATGATTGGACTGTTGGGATTCTGTGCAGTTAGGATCCCGTGCAAAGCTCCTAAATCGAGGCAAATAATGATGTTGTCGTTTGGAATTCTTCATGAGCCTATAAATAAACCATAAACCACTTCTTTCCTTCTTTACTTATTTTTAGAGAGAGACCACAGAAGAGAAACTTCATCTTCCCCGACGAACTTCATCTTCTCCGACTTCTTCTTCCCTTCTCAGTAGCAATGGCTCCCAAGAAAACCGACGCTCAGGCCAAGGGGAAAGCTCCGGCAACTTCCTCGCGTGCCACTATTGACAGACTCCCTCGACGCGAAATCACGCATCCTCCTATACAGCGTAAGTGATGGAAGGATACAAACTGTTGAAGATGACTTGATGAAGATGATTTTGATGAAGATGAACTCCACATAGCATTTTTAGGATCTTAAAACAAAAATGAACTTTAGAAACATATCCTCCCTTTTTAGGACACAAGATATTAATAAAGTATGCCCCCTTTAGGGTCGGTCATACTTCACATCTTCGTGTTTACGAAGCTCTGTGTTTCACGCAAAGGAGCATGGCTCATGACTCTACGTGATTTTTCATGTATTGACAGGGATGTCAATGTCTGAATTATTCACGCAGCTTTCATGACTCTGTATGATTTTTCATGTTGGCAGAAATGTCCATGTTGAATTATTCACGCAGCTTTCATGACTCTGCGTGATTTTTCACATGTTGGCAGAGATTTCAATGTTGAATTATTCACACAGCTTTCATGACTCTGCGTGATTTTTTAAATGTTGGCAGAGATGTCAACGTTGAAATAGTCACGCAGACTTTTGAGTCATCCTCTGGATAGATTAGTCTTGATCTGTCAGCGTACTTTTGTCATTTTCACTTAAATATGATTCTGGCAATGATGCGTGACTTTCATTATAATCTGTCTGGACTTTACGTGAATTAATCACCTGCGTGAATAAATCATTCAGCGTGTCTTGATAATATGAAGTCTGCGTGACTTTTGAAATTTTCTTCGAACACTGCTATACATGCATAAGGCTCATAAACATAGATTTTACTGAAACACATCTGACCTTGTCTTCTTTTATTTTCTGTAGTGAACATCAGAAGTGAAGAGGCAGATTATGAAGGGCACTTGAGTTTTCATTTAAACATGATTTATCTCATGTGCAATTTCCTCAGTTTGATCTTCCAGAAGCCAGACTGTCGTTGTTGGCAAATCAAGACCATACAACTCTACTCTGTTTGATGAATGGTCAACCCTTTCAGATTCTTGATTTGGTGCCCAGAAACCAGCATTTCTGTTCGGAGATGCCATAGCACAGAAATAGAAAGTCTGCTTTTATTTCGAAGGTGATGTAAAACAGCCCATGTACTGGCCAAAGGTTTCCAGGAGCTTATCTATCATGAGATTCATGCATGCCAGCTATCCCAGAAAGATGTCCTGGCATTTAACAGAATATCAGCAAGCAAAGGCGAGCCGTATCATTTACAGGAAGGAGGGATTCTTCAGTTCCCAGAGAATCATGTATCCGTGTTTCGTGGTTTGAAGCCAGGATGCGTACCACCTGAAGACTCATCAATATTGATGCCGTTTAGAATGCCCGTTTTCATAAACGAATTTATGGCAAACGAGAATGCATTCTACCCCACTGATTCGACGCCGAGGATGAACGGCTTAATGAATCAGGAGAATGTGAGGTGGAAGACTTTGGTCCACTGGGCTCTGAGAATTTTGAGAATGAGCTGAAGAAGATAACCTGTATGACGCAATCGTCAATTCATCCTACGGCTTCAGGCCCAATCCCTTTCTGTTCCTGGCCTTGATTGAGAGGTACAACCACAGGACGGGGACATTTATGACTCCCAGGGGGAGATGGGCTTCGCCCTTCATGAGATGGAATACATCTCGCATCTGCCTTCAGGCACATTACCGTATGAAGTATGTGCTACGACAGAAGAGCTGAATTTTCTGTCAGAGAAGAACCCAAGATGGTACATCTATTTGAAGAGATGATGTGCCATTTTGGCACATGTACTCTGTATTACAAGAGTTCTAAAGATGAAGCCGGCAACCACATCCAGAAATAGATGTCCTATCTTTCATGAACCGTGAAAAGGATGAGAAAAAGATAAACGAGAAGAGATGGTACCAGATTAGCAACTTCAAACCTCTCACTGAGAGTGAAATCATTTATCTACTGGAGAGTTGACTGCAAGGATTTCGATCACTGAAGACTGGTATGAGTTCAAAGCTGGAACCACCTTCAGCTCGTATGTGAGACAAGTGAAAGATTCTGTCAAGGAACGGTCATTTAGCTGGATTCTTATCTCTTTGGCTAAGAAGATTCGTCATTCCTGGCTCCAGCTCTTTAGACAGAATACATAGAGGCATTATCTTTGCAGCGGTGCCTTATGTATGGTTATAAAATGGACTTATTATCAGCGATGACCTGTAGACTGAACGCAGGTCTTTGGAATTTTGTAACCAACATGCTATCTGATCAGAGGAGGATGACTGATGAATTTCCCAGAATAGAGATGCCCTTCACATATCTATATGGTTGGCTTCTCCTTCATCGTGATGGACTAATACCTCCGGGAGCAGGAGGGAGTGGCAGTCTCTTTTTGGAGAAGTACTCTGGAGAGACTTTCTGGAAGGTTCACACTCTTCCAGAATGCAGAAATATTCTGAATAGAGCATCACATTGGTCCATTCAATGTGTCCCTCCACCATTGGGTTATGAAAGCATGCCCTTGAATATGATAGACGGAGATCAAGGAAACAGGCTAGATGATGTAGCCTTTCCGTGGTTGCAGAGAATCCGGCCCCTCATCTAGTATACCATCATGAAGAAATGACATATCTGGAGCCGTATCTACCAAGCCGATTTGCCAGGCAATTCGGATATGACCAACTTCATGTTGGAATGCCACCACTTGCCTTTCTGCTCGTGGAGGGCTTATTGACGGAGCTCGGGCCTGGAGATACTATGCGCTAGAGATACAAAAGCTATATTCTCTATGCCTAATCCTTTATCCAGCACAGGGACGAAGATGCTTTATACATATGCTCGCTTCTATGTTTCGTCGAGCACCTTTATGCCGAGCTTCCATCTGAAAACTTTTGTTGCGGAAGACGACCCAACAAAGAGGTCGAAGAAGAAAACTGTTATTCAACAATTTTCTCCGAAACCTGAAGATGAAACAGCGGAGGTTGAGCCCTATATGACTTATATCAAGAGCAGAATTTTCCTGATGAAGTTCTTCCTCCATATTTGTATCCCTTTCTAAGAGGAAGAGAAGTGACAAATCTGAGACAGTCTCCAAAAAGGGAACTAAGTCTCAAACATCTAAGAAGAAGAAAGGGGTCTCAGTAACTTCCACTTCCTCTTTAGGTGGCATCTCAGTTGACGAAGATGACGCCGCTGATAAAGACGAAGATACTGATGAAGATGATGCTCCTTTAATAACAAGGAGGTCGAGAGGCAAGTATGTCAAGAAGTCCATCGACAAAATGAAGGGCAATACACTCCTAGAAACGATTATGAGTGGAGGGGTTTTGCCAGAAATCAATGAAGCGGCTTCTACTGAGAAAACAGAATCTGATGATGTTCACCTTCCGGCAACTTCAACTGAGCAGACTGAGGTAGAGTCCGCTCGAGCTCAGGAAACGACAGCTCCGGCAACAAGTGGAGTAGCTATTGAACCCTCAGAGATGAGGATGATCCCATTTGAGCATGGGACAGAGGGCGTCATCCAGGCATTGGATGACCAGATTGAATACTCTGAAGAAGAACCAGCCCCGACAGAAGTTATGGAACAACCAGAAGTTCCAGAAACTCAAGTTGAAAAAGACATTTCTTTGGCCAGAGACGATGAAGACGTGTCAACGTCCGAGCTACCAGCTGCTGATGACTTGAAGAATGTTTGCAAAGACATCATTCTTCGAACTGATATCCCAGAAAAGACTGAACCGACAGTCAATACTGAACTTGCTATCTTACTGTTCCTGAGATTCATTCATCTCAAGGAATAGATGAAGATGTGAACATCATGGACTCCGGATCAGAGACTCATCTTGAAGCCGGGGATGAAAAAGAGTCTGAAGAAGAAGAAGAAGATGAGGAAGGAGATGATTGGCATGCTGGCACTTCTACTCCTTATGATGAAGATAAAGTCAGAGGGAACAGAATGGAACTCAGCCCCGAACCTGTTCAATCTCCGGACAACGCTCCAGCACCCAATAATTCTGGAGCTGGAAGCAGCCACATAAAGCAGGTGTCGGACACCATCATGGACCGGCTACGAGAAGACACAGGACTCCCTCACCACATAGAATATGAACCTCAGCCTGGTATGATTTTATTTCAGATTCTGTTTTTGCTATTTTTTTCTTTAAATGCTGATTATTTTTTTCTTTGACTAGTAGGAACTGCTGCAGTAATGAGTTCGACTCATGCTCCGCTTATCCAGGCTGATGCTGATGAAAGGGAGTTCACACTTGCCAACTTCTCCAGTGGCACATACTTCCGTTCCCAGGATAGAGAACATTCAAGCTTCTTCTTCAATGATGACAGCGACTCCTGGATTTGAGACTGGACTAGCAAGAACTCTAGGAATGTATTCAGAGATCATTTACTCATATCTAGATACATACTCCAGACGTTTCTTGAAGGATGAAGCTATACCCTTCTCTGAGCTTCGAACTATGATCAATTTCCGCTCATGGCGTTGCGACATGCTGGTTGCGAATCTCAGTGCATCTTCTTCGAACATCTCCTGGATGAGTTGGAAATAACTATCCGAAAATACTGGAGACTAAGAAGGAAGACATTCATTCTTTAACGGTGGCTGAGATCAGTCAACTAGAGCAGGAAGCCCAGTCCCAAAGCTGCATTAGAAGCATTTCTTGTCTCTTTTTCTGAGAAATTAGTAGAAAATGGTGAAGAAATACTAGCTACTCGTCAGAGAGTAGAGCTTCTGGAGAAAGATAAGGCATCCAAAGCTGAAGAACTGAAGAAATTGAAAGAGGAGTTGGCTCGACTTTAAGAGCGAATTGCTGTCATAGAAACAGAAACTGAGGTCATTGCTGCTTATATTTCTGAAGCTGAACGCTGTGAAATTCTTCAAAAGGAATGAGAGCAGATGCAGGCGGAGCAAATTGAAGAAGTTAACCGTCTCCAATCTGCTATTATAGTTTTTGATGAGCAAAATGGCACAGTTGAAGCAGCAGAAAAAGTTCGAAAAGATCATGAAGAGAAAATGAATGCTGTTCTTGATCGTATCAGGGAGTTAATAATTCCTAATAAGTGAATCTTTTTCATTTTCACTTGTATTCAATGTTTGATTCTGAATGAAAGCAAATGAAAATTCTTGATCTGATTTTTGATTTTGCTATTTTGGTAATGATATATTCATAGAAAATATGTTCAGAGGTAAATAATACATGACACATTTCAACATAAAGAATATACAAACAAACTTTGTAATTCTATCAGATGATATTAAACCAGGAATGATCTTAGTTTAATACTGATTGGAAAAAATAGAATTCAGACATAAAAATATCTTTGAACTCAATTTTTCATGATCTTTAGACTCGGAAATCAAAAGACTAGATATCATTAAAATATGATACTGACATGGATGATGAACAATGATGAATCGTAAATGTATGTGGGATGAATGGTAAAATCGACAATGATGGAATGAACGGATAAACTGTCAAATAATGAACGGATGAACCGTCAGATGATGATAAATAAACGGGTTAACCGTCGGATGAATGTGATAAATGAACGGATGAACCGTCAGGCATTAATGAACGGGCGAACCGTTGGATGAATGTGATAAATGAACAGATGAACCGTCAAGCATTAATGAACGGGCGAACCGTCGGATGAATGTGACGCTTCGTTGTTTGAAGAACTTCTGCCTATAAATATAGCAGAAATTTGACAAGAACGAACACTTCTACTCTTCAACATAAAAATGTCGTCTGAAGAAGCATCCAAGAAGGCTAAAATTGCCCCAAAGGTTCAGAAGGGTACTGAAGAACGCCCTGCCGATCCAGTTCAGCGAAGAAAGTAGAAGCAGGCGAAGGTTCGTCTGCACCCAAGCCACCACGATTCTGGACTTTCTGCTTGATCCAGGAAGAACTGAAGAAGAGGAAGCCATGAGGATGGCTGCTTGCAAATTCCTCATGGGTTCCAGCAAAGAAGTTTCAGCTCTTTTGCTGATCGTATTTTCGAGAAGGATGGCAGCGGTCCGCATCCAAATGTAGAAAAGGATGATAGTGATCTTCCTTGATATCATGTACTATCATTCATGATTAAAATAAAATTTTATTTATAAACATGAACTTGCCTGATGATTTACAAATATTTACATTTACACATAGTACTTTTTAAGGAATTTGTCATTAATAGGCATCATAACCTTTCGACCATCCAGTTCTGAGAGTTGATAAGCTCCATTTGAAAAGACTTGGCTCACAACATAGGGACCTTCCCACTTTGCATCGAATTTACCTTTACTCATATGAGTCATAGTCATAGGATGTCTGACTGCAAGAACAAGTTCTCCTTTTTGATATGCTCGAACTCTGACTTTCTTGTTAAAAGCTCTTGAGATTCTAGCTTGATAGAATTCAATATTCTGTTGAGCAGATAATCGCTTTTCATCCAGAGCTTCTAATTCCTGAAGTCGAAGACGATCATTATTCTCGGTGGTAAGTTCATTAGCGATTGCTATCCTTAAAGAAGGAATTTGAATCTCTAATGGGAGAACAGCTTCGCATCCATACACCAAGGAGAAAGGTGTACATTTAGTAGCATTACGAACTGTAGTGCGGTAAGCCCACAAATATTCACCAAGTTTCTCACTCCAATTACGTTTGTTGGTAGAAATAAACTTCTTTAAGAGTTTGATGATGGTTTTGTTGAAAGCTTCTGCTAATCCATTAGCTGCCGGATTATATGCGGTAGAAGCCACATTGTTGATCCGATGATCGTCGCAGAATCGAGTAAACTTCTGGCTGACGAACAGTGGTCCATTATCATGAATAATGCGTCGAGGAACACCAAATCTGTAGATAACATGGTGCTTGATAAAGTTAATGACATTGGAAGTTTTGACTTCAGATAAAGAAATAGCTTCGGCCCATTTGGAGAAATAATCGGTTATTGCGAGAATAAACCGATAACCTTTTGATGAAGACGGATTGATCGGGCCAATAATGTCCATGCCCCAAGCTTCAAAGGGCCATGTTACTGCCGTTGGATGTAGAAATTTTAAGGGTTGATGAATAAAATCCGCATGGATTTGACAAGCTTTACATTTCCTTGCATATTCGATGGCATCTGATACCATAGTGGGCCAATAATAACCCATACGTCGAATACGGTCCTGAAGTTTTGGTCCAGGCTGATGTGCTCCGCAAATTCCATCATGTGCTTCGCGAATAATTTGTTGAGCCTCATCACCGGCAATACATCGAAGAAGTAAACCATCATAAGCTCGACAATACAAGGTTTTTGTAATAGATTGTAATAGAATCTGAGTGATCGTCGTCTGATAGATGCTGCCTCACTCGGATTATCTGGAAGAATATCTATAATACGAAATCTAAGAAAGGAAGTCTCCAATCTTTATCCGTATTCTGATGCTCAGCTGAATTACTGAAAGTGAATTCCATACTAGAATCAGATGAGGATGATAATGATTTACGACTTAATCCAAATCCTCTTGTTGTATTGACATCATGAGATGTTGATTCTTCAATATTAACTGGAAGTCCTAGAGTTAGATTGTTTTCGAGATAAAATAATTCTCGATTGCAAACAACAATCATTTGTTGACGTCTAATCGGAATAGCCAATACTATCGCGAGATTAGCAAGAGCATCAGCTTCTGTGTTACATGCTCGCCTAACAGCTCGATGAAGAATTCTTCAAATAAGAAGCCATAGATATAGCCGATCTATGATAAGGAACCAGATCTTGATGGCGAACTTCATAAGTGCCCCTTATCTGATTGACAATGAGTTTAGAGTCTCCATACGCCTCCAAATGTTGAATATTCAGATGTTAGCGAGCTGAAGACCAATGAGTAATGTATTGTACTCAGCAACGTTGTTTGAACATGGCTGATCAAGAGAATAAGCTCTTTGGATAGCGAGACCTTCTGGTGATACAAGAACGATTCCAACTCCAGCAACGATGTCACCATTAGTACCTATTCTTGAAGCTCCGTCAAAGAATAGACGCCAAGTAGAATCTTCTTCATCAATTTGATTTGAGTCTAGGACCTCATCTGGGATTTCATCATAAGTTTTAAATTCTCTGGAATTGAATGAGCAGCCAGAAAATCAGCTAAAGCTTGTCCTTTGACTGATTTCTGAGGGATATAATGTCATACTGAGCAAGTAAGATTCCCCATTAGCTAATCGAGAATTTAAAACATTGGTTTCTTCATCATGACTCGTATGGGATTGATCCTGGAGATGACATGAATGGTCTGGCCAATGATATAATGTCGTGTCTTTTGAACAGCAAACATCAGGGCTAGACATTCTTTTTCGACCGGTGAATATCGAGGTTCAGCTCCGGTCATAGTACGACTGAGATAGTAAATGGCTTGTTCATGACCATTTTTATTCTTTTGGGCAAGCAATGCACCCAATGAATGACTCATTGCTCGGGTATATAGGAGAAACGATATTCCTGAGACAGGAGGTACCAATACTGGAGGGCTCATCAGATATTGTTTTATATCATCGAATGCTTTCTGACATTCATCATTCCAGACAAAAGAAACACCTTCTTCATAAGTTTATTAATGGTCTGCAGCTCCTGAAAGATTAGAGATGAATCTCCTGATATAAGCGATCCTTCCTTGAAATCCTCGTAGCTCTTTTAAGGTGCGTGGAGGACGCATCTCTTGGATGGCTTTGATCTTCTCGGGATCCACGTGTATACCTTTCGAGGTAATGACGAAGCCGAGAAATTTGCCACTAGAGACACCTAAGAAGGACTTAGTAGGGTTCTCTTTAATTGATGCTTACGCATTAGATCAAAAATAGTCTTCAAATCTTGGATGTGATCCTCTTTTTATCGACTTTTGACTGCAATATCATCAATATAGCATTCAACTGTCTTCTGCAAATGTTACGGAATATAGTGCTCGTGGCTCGTTGATAAGTTGCTCCTGCATTCTTGAGACCGAATGGCATAACTGTATAACAGTATGTACCGATCGGCGTTCTGAAAGAAGTGTGTTTCTCGTCATCTGGAAACATTTTAATCTGATTATACCCAGAATACCCGTCCATGAATGACATCCGTTCAAACCCACAGGTATTATCGATCATAACATCAGTAATTGGTAAAGGGAATTCGTCTTTAGGACATGCCGCATTGAGATCGCGGAAGTCTATGCATACTCTGATCTTACCAGTCTTTTTAAGGACAGCACTATATTAGCCACCCAATCGGGATGTTGTTCCTCTCTAATAAACCCAGAGGCCCTGAGTTTATTGAGTTCAGCTTCAATTGCATCCATGATGTCTGGACGAAATCGTCGCTGTTGTTGTTTGACCGATTTAGCATTTGGCATGATATTGAGTTTGTGAGTTGCAATCTGGATCAAGTCCTGGCATATCTTCATAACTCCAAGCGAAGACATCGATGTATTCATGAATAAGTTTGATCATGTCTTGCTTATCAGTTTCTGAAAGACTTTCACTGATGAATATTGGTTTGGGGGATCCCTCTTCACCAACATCTATTTGAACAAGTTTGTCTTCAGTCGGAGGTTCTTTTTGCTCGAATCGGAACTTCCATTGATTATCTAACCTTTGGGCCCACTGTTCTGATTCAGGTGAGATTTCGAACTCGTCTTCATTTTCATCATCTTCTTCAGAACCGTCAACGGAGACCATATTGGAAGACAGAATATTGCCGTGGAAGTCACCGATACTTGTATCGAAATCCCAAGAGGTGGTACTAGAAGAATCAGATCTCTTATCTTCGTCAGATTCGGGATCTTCATGGATAGTATTGATAAAAGGAGTAGGAGCAATATAACCTAATTCGCATTTTGTCCTCCCATATTTCAGAGGAGGAATCCGGACAGGCATTTTTCTTCCTCTTCCTCGCTGAGGCCAGTTCTGAAGTCATAGCCCATATTTTTGATAATGTCTTTAGATTGCTGACTATAACGACGTAATTGTAACCTTCCAGTATCATCGTCTTTGTCATCGTCTTTCAAATCAGAAGGATTCTGGGGCCCTTTGTAGAAGAATATTGGGATGCCCCCTGGCTTTCTACTAGGAAACAGAAAGTATGAAGTTTGTACTGATTCTAGAGACACGTCTGTATGAAAAGTCTGTACCTCTATGGTTATTGTTCTCAAGTCATCTAACAAATGTAAATAACTATGAACATGATTACACACATCAATATACTACAAAGATGGAGACTTTTATTAAATTTAAAAGCAGTAGTATTACATTGGAG
>JANAVB010002720.1:0-22983 GCA_029216955.1 Iris pallida
TTTGACTAGAATGTTGACCAGAGTTGACTTTGACCTAAATTGACTAGAATCATGTAGATTGTATTGTAAACTTCAATCATTTTATATTGAACACATTGTAACCTGTATTGCTCTAAATAGGACCTTGTGACTTCAGTTCGGACATCTATATACATCAGTCGCTCAGGGTATCAGGCGAGTACATTCTCTGATAGTTCTTTCATTTATTGATGATTACTGTATTTCAGTTCTAGTATAGTTCTATTTGATTCTCTGTCACAACACGTATTGGTATTTTGGATTCACTTACTCGCAATACATGTATTTGACTCGTCTAACCTCTATTACTCGAGTCACCCTAACACGAATCACCGTACTCGAATCACCAATACTCGAATTACTAACTCGATTCACTACTCGAATACCAATACTCGAATCACTAACTCGAATCACCAATACTTGAATCACTAACTCGAATCACTAACTCAAATCACCTACTCGAATCACTAATACTCAAATCACTAACTCAAATCACCGTACTCGAATCACCAATACTCGAATCACTAACTCGAATCACCCTACTCGAATCACTAACTCGAATCATCGTACTCGAATCACCCAACTCGAATCACTAATGTTGGCACATCGATTTTGATCATTGTTCACAATAACCCTTGTACGTCTTTAGTTTGTTCTTTTCACAGGCAAGAATAGAAGAAAGGAATCTCCATTCCATGACGCTTATCAAAGACCTTGGAGCTCTGCAATTCTCCTATATCAAGATGATGTTATACAACAACAAAAAGAAATGCCAAAGACTATGAAGCAGTCCATGCAAAAAGATCCAGCTTGGAGACTACATAGAAGACGGTTCTTATCCTTGTTCTTTTCCTGAGTCTGTAAATGTCTAGGAAATCTTTGTACGTACTTTGTTAGGATGAAAATTTTAAAGAAAGAAATGGGGGAATAGTCATTCAAAGGAGGCAGAAAATCTGTCGAATTTTCGGACAAATTTGCCGGATAATCCGATTACTCACAGCAAGTTAGTGAGCCAATGATCGGATCATCCGACGGACATCCGCGGAAATCCGCCGGATAATCCGATCGCTCACAGCAAGTCAGTGAGCCAATGTTCGAATAATCCGACGGACATCCGCATAAATCCCCCGGATAATTCGATCGCTCACAGCAAGTTAGTGAGCCAAATGTTCGGATAATCCGACGAACATCCGCAGAAGTCCGACGGATAATCCGAGCCTCTCACAGCAAGTCTGTAAGCTATTATTTGGATCATCCGTCGGATTTTTGCTGAAATTCGATGGATAATCCGCTTGACTTATTTGCAACTTTTGAATTCAAATCCAATGGCATCTGGCAAGTGCATTTAATGCATCTAACGGCTCTTTTTATGACCGTTACTGTTGAGCGGATAATTCGACGGATTTCTGCTAAAATCCGGCGGATAATCCGGTTGACGGCTGAATAGCCTTTATGACTTTGGATTTGTATAAAAGGAGCTTTAGTCCCTCCTCTTAAAGGCTATCTCTTATAAGCTTTAAATTTTCTCAACCATAAAAGAGCTTCACCATTAGTACTCCACCAAGCTTTCAAATTGTCATCCTTTCCCAAAGTGCTAGAGTATTTGCGAGTTGTAATCTTCGATCTTTACGTGTTAGAAGATCAACAAGTTCTCTTCTCATTTGTTTGAAGTTGGCGAGCCTTCGTAAGAAAACTCGTGTGTTGAAGTTGGCGAGTCTTCGGATCCAAACTCGTGTTAAAGTTGGCGAGTTCTTCGGATCCAAACTCGTGTGTACTATTTGATTAAATAGTAGATTTAAGCCGGAGAGAGTTCCGGGACTGGATTGCCTCAAGCGAGGATACCAGGATACATCTTGTGTTTGATCTTCCTACTCTTTACTTTTATTTGTCATATATTGCTTCTGTTGCTCTAGTTATTTTATTTTCCTATTTACCCCCATAGGGTTCTACAATTGGTATCAGAGCTTTGTTCTCTTGATTTGGATTTCTACCCTTTGAGTGATCCATGGCCTCTAACCCTAGTATCAACACCTTCCACAATAAAGGATACTCCACAAATACGCCTCCCCTATTTGATGGAACCAACTATAACTACTGGAAGATTAGGATGAGCATTTATCTGAAGTCCATAGATTTTGATTTATGGGATTGTGTGATAAATGGTCTTCCTACTCCTTCCAGAGTTGTTGAGGATATTGCTTCTGACACCCTTAGGGACACACTCACTGAAAACACCAAGAAGCTTGCGAGTCGAGATGCCAAGGCAATGAACGCTCTTTATTGTGCTCTCGACAGTAGTGAATTCAACTGAATCTCTACTTGCAAGACTTCCAATGAGATTTGGAAGTTACTTGAAGTCATACACGAGGGTACTTCACAAGTGAAGGAATCCAAGATTAGTAGACTCACGCAAGAATATGAGTCCTTTAAGATGAAGCATGATGAATCTATTACTTGCATGTTTACTCATTTTGGTTATATTATTAATCTGCTCTCTTCTCTTGGTAAGGAATATCCTGCTCATGAAAAGATCAGAAAAATTCTTAGAGGACTGACGAAAGTTTGGAGTCCTAAAGCTACCGCAATCATTGAGGGGAATGACCTGACAGTCATGAACCTTGAGACTCTCATTGGTAAGCTAATGACACATAAACTCGATATGAAGGATCAAGAGAAATCCTCCATACAAGAGAAGGAGAAGGAGAAGACCAAAGAGAAGGAGAAATCTCTTGCTCTCAAAGCTACAAAGTCCTACTCCAAGGATAGCTCCGACGACAATGAGTCGGACGACGATGATGAAATAGATCTCACAGCTAAGCACTTCCGGAAGTTCCTTAAATTCAACAAAGCCAACCACTTCAGACGGAACAATGAAGAAGATCCGACGTGCTATCAATGCAGAAGACCCGGACACATCAAGAGGGACTGTCCGATGATAAGAAAGGACTCAAGCAAGTACGAGAAGCCTAGCAAGGGAAGCTCGTCCTCCAGGAAATTCGCCAACACAAGTATTTGGTGTGAGAGTGACGCAAGCGACTCCGACAACGACAAAGAGTGCAAACACAATGCCAACGTTTGTCTCATGACAACCGATGAGGTACTTGATGATCTCTCCCTAAATACTCTTACTTATGATGATTTGGAGAAAGCTATCCTTGAATTGCATAAAGAGCACAAAGGTGTTAGGAATAAATATAAGAAATCTCTAAAAGAGATTGATGCTCTTCAACTAGAAGTAGAAAGACTCTCAAGCATCATTATTGATGTAAAAGGAAAATCTCCTGCTTCTGATACTGATGAAATAGAGTCTTTGCGACTCAAGTTTCAAGAATCTCTTGACACCATCAAGAAAAAGGATGATGAGATTCAATCCATGAGAAGCTCTTATGAATTTGCTATGCACAAAGTTCAAGATGCTAATAGGAGAGAATATGACACTTCTATTAAGTATAATGATCTTCTTTTACACAGTAAGAAATTAGGTAATAAGAACACTACTCACATGCATGCTCCGAGACACCTCCACACTCATCACAATGCTAGGTATACTTCTTACATGAACACTACACACAAATCCTTTTTTAACACAAGGAAAGGACATTTTGTTAAGAAAAACACTTCGTATCATGCTTTTTATTATCATCATCATAATACTAATGCTAGAGCTCCTCGCACTAGAGATTCACATATGCATGATTCTCACATATCTTCTTCTAAATCCTCTATGATTTGCAATTACTGTGGCTTGCATGGACATACAACCAATTATTGTCATACAAGGAAACTTGTTGACAAGAAAGTTTTTATGTGGGTTCCTAAGACTAACACTCATGGACCCATAAGATCATGGGTACCAAAATGTTCATCTTCAACTTATGTTGTAGGTAAGGAGTCCTTCTCATGCTAGAAGCAAGTGGATTCTCGATAGCGGTTGTTCACGGCACATGACCGGGGATGCTTCATTATTTACAACGCTATCGATGAAGAAGGAAGGACACGTCTCTTTTGGTAACAATCTTAAAGGTCACATTATAGGGAATGGTAATATAGGTTCCCCTCTTTATCCTTGTATTAAGAATGTGTGTCATGTTACTAATCTTAAACACAATCTTCTTAGTATTAGTCATCTTACCGATAATGGTTATGATATCAAGTTTGTTAAGCTCAAATGCTTTATTACCGATAGCTCTAATGGATCTATTGTTTATGAAGGAATTAGAGAAAACAATATCTATGTTTTATATCTTGTTGAAGACACTAACAATGACAGGTGCTTAGTTGCTAAAAACGATGAGAGTTGGCTTTGGCACATAAGGCTCGGACACGCCAACATGGATACCATCTCTCGTCTTGCTACCAAGAAGCTCGTAAGAGGACTCCCAAGTATCCCGTTCAAAAAGGATATGGTGTGTGAAGAATGCGAGAAGAGTAAGTTAACAAAGTCATCCTTCAAATCAATTAACTCTGTGAGTACTTCTAGACCTCTTCAACTTATCCTTATGGATCTTTTTGGTCCTAGTAGAGTTGCTAGCCTTGGAGGCAAGCTTTATGCTTTTGTTTTAGTTGATGATTTTTCGAGATTTACTTGGGTTATTTTTCTTGCTTGCAAAAGTGATACTTTTCGTGAATTTGTTGCCTTTTGTAAACGTGTTCAAAATGAAAAAGGTTTTTCTATTAACAAAATTAGAAGTGATCATGGAGGAGAATTTGATAATGCCGATTTCAAAAGATTTTGTGAAAAGAATGGTTTTGGACATGATTTTGCTTGTCCACGAACTCCTCAACAAAATGGTGTTGTGGAGAGAAAGAATAAAACCCTTGGCGATATGGCCCGGGTTATGTTAAACCAATATAAGCTCCCCCAATATTTTTGGGCGGAAGCCGTTAATACGGCATGTCATATTATAAATAGGGTCTTGATTAGACCTATTTCTAAGAAGACTCCTTATGAGCTTTGGTTTGACAAAATTCTCTCTATTGAATATTTTAAAGTTTTTGGTTGTAATTATTTTATTTTGAATACCAAGGATAACCTAGGCAAGTTTGAAGAAAAAGCCTATGAAAGAATATTCCTTGGATACTCTACTCATAGTAAAGGTTTTCGTATTTTTAATAAAAGAAGTCTTGTTGCCGAAGAGTCAATCAATGTCTCTTTTAATGAACTTAACTCTTCTACATTCTCCTCTTCCGAGGATATTGATGACATCTCGTTTGGGTTGGAGAACTCCTCTATTGAAGATCGTCCTTCTTCATCTAACAATGAAGTTGTAACTCCATCAAAAGAGTCTCCTCCTCTCGAGCCTCCTCAAAAGGATCTCCTAAAAGAATGGAGATTTGTCACCAATCATCCTAAGGAGCTTATCATTGGGGATCCTTCCTCCAGTGTTAGCACTAGATCCGCCACTCGTGATCTTTGTGCTAACGTGGCTTTTATCTCTCAAATAGAGCCTAAAAATGTTAATGATGTTTTTCATGATGAATTTTGGATGATAGCTATGCAAGAGGAGTTCAATCAATTTGAGCGAAACAAGGTTTGGGAACTTGTCCCAAAACCTAGCAATCACCCCATTATTGGAACAAAATGGGTGTTTCGTAACAAACTTAATGAAGATGGGTTAGTAACTCGTAACAAGGCCCGATTGGTTGCTCAAGGCTATAACCAAGAGGAAGGCATTGACTACGACGAAACTTACGCTCCGGTTGTACGTCTTGAATCGATTCGTATGCTTTGTGCTTTTGCTTGTTTTAATAACTTTAAGCTCTTTCAAATGGATGTTAAGAGTGCTTTTCTGAATGGTATTATTAAAGAGGAAGTTTATGTTAAACAACGTCCCGGCTTTGAAGATTTTCAATTTCCTAATCACGTGTTCAAACTTCATAAAGCCCTTTATGGCCTCAAACAAGCTCCCCGTGTTTGGTATGAGCGCCTTAGCTCCTTTTTATTTCTTACAATTTTTCAAAGGAGAAAGTCGACACAACACTTTTTATCAAATCCCATGATGGGACCCTCTTATTGGTTTAAATTTATGTCGATGACATTATCTTTGGTTCTACTAACAATACACTTTGCGTAGAATTTGCTAAAGTTATGCAGGAAGAATTTGAAATGAGCATGATGGGTGAACTTTCATTCTTTTTGGGCTTACAAATCAAACAAGGACCCAAAGGGACCTTCATCAATCAAGCAAAATACACAAAGGATCTCCTCAAGCGTTTTGAACTTGACTCATCCAAATCAATGAGGACTCTTATGACAACAACGACAAAGCTTGACAATGATGAAGATGGTACATCCATCGACATTCGTAAGTATCGAGGTATGATCGGTAGTTTACTTTATCTTACTGCTAGCCGTCCCGACATTATGTTTAGTGTATGTCTTTGTGCTCGATATCAAGCAAATCCCAAAGAATCTCACTTATGTGCCGTAAAACGTATTTTTCGGTATCTCAAGGGCACCATTAACTTGGGGTTATGGTATCCAAATTCCTCATCCTTTGAGCTTTGCGGTTTCTCGGATGCGGATTTTGCCGGATGCAAACTTGACCGAAAAAGCACTAGCGGCACATGTCACTTATTGGGTAAATTCTTGATATCATGGTTTAGCAAGAAACAAAACTCCGTCGCTCTTTCTACCATCGAAGCTGAATACATAGCGGCAGGGTGTTGTTGTGCACAAATCCTTTGGATGACACAGACACTAGTAGATTATGGTATTTCTTCTTCATGCATCCCTATTAAATGTGATAATACTAGCTCCATTAATCTCACGAAAAACCCGATTTGTCACTCTCGCACAAAACACATTGAAATAAGACATCACTTTCTATAGGATCATCAACTGAAGGGTGATATTTGTCTTGAATTTATTGACACCACTCATCAACTTGCTGATATTTTTACCAAACCTCTCTCTGAAGATCGATTCACTTTTATTTGTCGAGAAATCGGCCTCCTCGATATCTCTATTTGACATCTTTCTGTCTTTCACGGATTTTTTGGAGGATTTTCGCAATCATCCGTCGAATTATTTGTTCAATTCCAGCAGCTTTCTGACTAACAAGTTCAGAAAATCTGCCGAATTACCGCTGAAATCCGACGGATTATCCGCATTTATTGATCTCCACCAAACCCGATCGCGAACGGCTATCACATTAATTAGATGTGACCCACCACCTACCCGCATTTAATTCAATCTTATCTTCTTTCGGATATTCCGCCGGACTTCCGTATAAATCTGCCGGATTTTTTATTTTCGCGGTACAGGCGCAGAAACCGAAGCGTCGGCTGCCTTCCAATCCGTTCCCCTTCCTCTCTATCCGTTCCCAACCATTACAACCCCTCATTAACACCTCTTCACCCACTATAAACTTATTCCCCTCTCCTTTCATCCTTCCATTCTTCTCCAAATCCCTCTCACTCTATCTTCCTCCATGGCTTCTCACACCAAGCATCAACGCCATGACGGAAGCTCCTCCTTCGCTCAGCCTCCTCCCCTTGCTGTGTTTGTTCCTCCTCCCACTCAAGGCTATAATCTACTCATCTTCAAGTCGGCTTCCCATTCCCGGGAATGGTTCTCCTTCTACCACAAAGCTCCAGTCTGCACCGAAAAACCCATCTCGTGGATCAACTTCAAAGACCATCGAGATTACTTCCGCTTCTCCCGCATCGATGCCCACCTCGAGCGTCAGGTTGACTACTATCCACATGCTATCCGCATGTTCTACTGTAATCTTGTTCCCGCCAAGGAAGGTCCTGAGTTCGAGGCTAAGGTTGGGGGCGTGAAGATCACCGTCACTGCCGCATCCTTGGCCACCATCCTTGGTCTTGATGAACGCAAGGTACATCGTTCCCTTCCGGGCACCATCGACCACATCTCCTTCTCTCCTGACATGTCTTATGAGGAGTTCCTTTTCAACATCTGCGGGGGCTCTCTTATTCAGCGCCCGGAGGATAAGAATCTTAGTCCATTTTTCTATGACATGCATCGCATCCTCTGCCACACTCTGACCCCGAAGTCTGGGAATATGGACAGCATGACTGCTGAAGAACTCATCTGCATGTACTATCTGGTCGCCAGACAACCCTTCTCACTGGCCAAATCCATCATCTATACTATGATGCTCATCAAGGAATCTCCTCATCGTTCCCTACTCTTTGGCATGTATATCACCATGATCCTTGAAGCAAATGGTGTTGACCTCATTCACTGCCCGATTGGTGATCCTCGTCCCTCCCCTCTTGCCAAATCGAAGGGACGTGCTCGTACGGCTCCTGTTGTTGCCCCTACTACTGCTCCTGCTGCTGTTGCCGGTGGACCTGCATCTTCTCCGGCGACTCTTCTCACTCATGACGTTCGCCGCTACATTGATCACAAGTTTGCCGATCTCTCTCTCTCTACCCATGAGCGTATTCAGGCCAACACTCGGGGACTCGGCACTCTTATCCACCACGGCTTTATGGACTAGGCCTACTATATTCAGCGCATATTTGAGGAGCATACTCCCTTTCTCAATCCTAACACTCCTTATCCTGATTTTTCGGGCCCTCGCTTCACTGATCCTAACGTCTATGGCTTCATGTACCCGGATGGCGTCGACCCTTATGGCGCCTTCACCACTGCTCCCGGGGATGATGAAGATCAGGAGGCCGGCCCATCTCATGCGCCTGACAGTTGATGATGCCTTATTTAGTCTTATTTTGTGTGGTCCTTCGGGGACTTTTCGTATGTGTTCTCTGCTGTCCTACGGGACTTTTAAAAATCTGCTTTTAGTTGTGTGCTTTGTTGGGCTTTCATAGCCTCATTATTGTACCCCTGCTTTTATTAAATGAAAGTTATATTATGTTTTTCTGTTTAGTATATTTTCTATCTTTTTCTCACCATCTTTGATTAACTGACAAAGGGAGAGAAATCGTGTTGAGGGGGAGATCCTTAATTACGGGGGAGCTACTTTCTTTATTCTTATTGTTTGTCAATTATCAAAATGGGGGAGTTTGTTGGCACATCGATTTTGATCATTGTTCACAATAACCCTTGTACGTCTTTAGTTTGTTCTTTTCACAGGCAAGAATAGAAGAAAGGAATCTCCATTCCATGACGCTTATCAAAGACCTTGGAGCTCTGCAATTCTCCTATATCAAGATGATGTTATACAACAACAAAGAGAAATACCAAAGACTATGAAGCAGTCCATGCAAAAAGATCCAGCTTGGAGACTACATAGAAGACGGTTCTTATCCTTGTTCTTTTCCTGAGTCTGTAAATATCTAGGAAATCTTTGTACGTACTTTGTTAGGATGACAATGTTAAAGAAAGAAATGGTGGAATAGTCATTCAAAGGAGGCAGAAAATCCGCCGGATTTTCGGACAAATCCGTCGGATAATCCGATCACTCACAGCAAGTTAGCGAGCCAATGATCGGATCATTCGACGGACATCCGCAAAAATCTGCCGGATAATCCGATCGCTCACAGCAAGTAAGTGAGCCAATGTTCGGATAATCCAATGGACATCCGTATAAATCCGCAGGATAATTCGATCGCTCACAGCAAGTTAGTGAGCCAAATGTTCGGATAATCCGACGGACATCCGCAGAAGTCCGACGGATAATCTGAGCCTCTCACAGCTAGTCTGTAAGCTATTGTTCGGATCATCCGTCGGATTTCTGCTGAAATCCGACGGATAATCCGCTTGACTTATTTGCAACTTTTGAATTCAAATCCAACGGCATCTGGCAAGTGCATTTAATGCATCTAACGGCTCTTTTTATGACCGTTACTGTTGAGCGGATAATCCGACGGATTTCCGCTAAAATCTGGCGGATAATCCGGTTGACGGCTGAATTACCTTTATGACTTTGGATTTGTATAAAAGGAGCTTTAGTCCCTCCTCTTAAAGGCTATCTCTTACAAGCTTTAAATTTTCTCAACCACAAAAGAGCTTCACCATTAATACTCCACCAAGCTTTCAAATTGTCATCCTCTCCCAAAGTGCTAGAGTATTTGCGAGTTATAATCTTCGATCTTCACGTGTTAGAAGATCAACAAGTTCTCTTCTCATTTGTTTGAAGTTGGCGAGCCTTCGTAAGAAAACTCGTGTGTTGAAGTTGGCGAGTCTTCGGATCCAAACTCGTGTTGAAGTTGGCGAGTTCTTCGGATCCAAACTCGTGTGTACTATTTGATTAAATAGTAGATTTAAGCCGGAGAGAGTTCCGGGACTGGATTGCCTCAAGCGAGGATACCAGGATACATCTTGTGTTTGATATTCCTACTCTTTACTTTTATTTATCATATATTGCTTCTGTTGCTCTAGTTATTTTATTTCCCTATTCACCCCCCTCTAGGGTTCTACAACTAACTCGAATCACCAATACTCAAATCACTAACTCGAATCACCCTAACTCGAATCACCATACTCGAATCACCATACTCGAACCACCCTACTATAAAGATAGTCGAGTTTACTCGCTACTTATTTTCATGACAATAATAGTATCTCAAACATACTGGATTAGTAACTTGTACCAGAATCACATTATCTCATGTTTTATAGATTGGACTTGTACCATGTTGTTCTAGTTAGTTGTCTCTATCTTCAGTTTCATTACTTGCTCTCATATTTCTCTGAATTTACATTCCTTGTTTAACTGTTGCTCTACTTCATTACCTATCTCAAACTTCCATGTTATATCAATATAACTGTCTATAACTGCTTTATAGTCTTTGTTATTTACTTGGAATTGGTAGATAAGGTGTGCTCATTCCATCCTGACTGGATATATTTTTCAGATGTTTGTCCCGAGGATACGTGCCCTACCTGCTATGAATCCGGGAAGGGATTAGCTAC
This sequence comes from Iris pallida, assembly GCA_029216955.1. Classification (NCBI taxonomy): domain Eukaryota; kingdom Viridiplantae; phylum Streptophyta; class Magnoliopsida; order Asparagales; family Iridaceae; genus Iris; species Iris pallida. The sequence goes on from JANAVB010002720.1 coordinate 10,865, forward strand.
CGTGGGTCCCGACCTTCAGGAGTGATCGGGAGACTAGTTTAGTAGACTTATTTGGTTTCAGTTTACGGCTTGAATTGTACTAAGTGGAGATTTTGACATTGTTTTAAGATTGTTTTCAGATATTATTATTTAGTAGTTATATAAGTTGTTGTTGTTATTGAGTTTTATATAGTTATCTAAACTTCTGTATTATCTTATCGTGCATAGACTATGATTGAGTACTACCATATCTTATACTTGTTCGTCATTCGGAGTTGAGATTTATGATAGGTACATTATATCATTGCATGAGTTGTTAGTTAGCGACCTAGAAAAGCGTTCTACCGCAGATTCTGCGACGTAGGTTGGGCACTGTTACACACTCGTGCCCCTATACCGGGTACGGATCGTGACACATTTTCTTAGTTAGGACACCGTTAGGGCTCGACCTTCCTACCATGGCTAATACACTAGCCAAAGCACGCAATGGCACTATCCATGCCATGATTTCTAGTCATCTTGTACTCTAAAACTTAACCATGACTAAAGCCTTCTATCGTAGTAACTATTTATTTAAATATTTATAAAATTCTAAAAATTTCCATTTAATTCAAATAAGTAATAAAACTTTTTTTTTTTAAATTTTGGGAAGTGGGGTTACATGTTAGGTTTGTCCTCTTCCTCTGACTCTCTGGCCTCACTTTCATGCCAGATGCTTGTATTAGCGTACATTCGACCGGTTGTAGCTTTTCTGCTTGATCTTGATCGGTCATACAGATTGCTTTTCTTTGACTTTGGACAATCATTCTTTATGTGCCCTGTCTTCTTACATCCGAAGCAGATTGTCTCTTCTTTGTTGCTCTCTTGGATGTCTTTCTTCCTTCGGTTTGATCTTTCAAACTTCAAGTATTTTCTAAATTCTATTAACCCGTAGGGCCTGTTCTTTAACATCAGATAATTCTTCATCATAGTTGATGTATGAGACTCTTCGGGATTATGCTTTGAAGGCAATAGATTTCTCCTTGGTAATAGCTTCTTCAAACTCTTGTAAGTCCAACTCATGGGTCATGAGCTTGCCCATCAGTGTCTCCAAAGTCATCGTGGTGAGGTCATTTTCTTATATGATCGCAGTAGCCTTTGTGTTCCAATTCTTGGTTAGAGCCTGTAGTACCTTCCTGATCTTCTCGTGATTGCTGTAATCTTTACCAAGAGACTGTAAAAGATTAGTAATATCGACAAAACGAGTAAACATATGTGTAATTGATTTCCCGAATTTTATCTTAAAGGACTCGTACTCCTGTGTCAGTCTACTGATTCCTTTTTGAGTTACCTCAAGAAGTCTCTAAATTTCATTAGATGTCGTACAAGTAGATACGTGATTGAACTCAGTTTTTTCAATTGCATAGAATAGTGCATTAATGGCTCGTGCATCTAGACTAGCCTGTGTCTTTTCATGCTCCGTGTATTTTTCATGTGTCTTGACTACTAATTCATCATCAACCAGTATTCTAGACGGTTTCTTGTAACCATCTATGTCTATCGACCAAAGATCGAAGTCAAGTGACTTAAGAAAGAAACTCATTCATGTTTCTAGTATGTGTAGTTCGTTCCATCAAATAGTGGGGGTCTATTTGTGGATTGCCCTTCACCGTTGAATATAGATTTAACGGCTGCCATAGATATATATGCTCTCTAGTGTGGTTATGTATATGTATAACCTACTCTGATACCAATTATAGGATCGTTGAGCACCTCTAGAAGGGGGTAAATAGAGTATGTGCGTGTGCAGCAGAAATAATCACCACTTAAAATTAAGCAGTTATAAAGACTATGGCAAATAAGAGAAAGTAAATAAGTACAGTAAATTAGAAGATTAGAGTATCAAACTCAGTGAACACTGCGATGTGTACTGGCCTTCCTCAGTGAATGCTCCGCCACCATCATCGATGTATTCATTCAGCCCCTTCCCTTCGGCGCTGTCGGTAGAGAATGCTTACGGTGATCGGATAACGACGATCGAGGAGTCCAAGAAGGAGAGCGAGTATGGCTATGTCCGAAAGGTATCATCACTGCTTTTCTATCTTCTAATCTGATCTATGATTTTGATCTACCAAGCATAAAAAAATTGATTTTTCTGTTCGTCTGATGATATCGATGTTAAGTTGGCTGTCAAGAATTACTTGAAAGCTTCTTTATATATGATATTTGTAATTAAATTCACATCAATTTATCAATCACCAGACCTGTAATTTTAGAAAGAATCAATGTTTTTCAGATTTGATGGCATGAAACACTGTGATTTATTCGATGAGTACAATTTTGTAAGGTTTGTCAGATTTGTAGCTTATTTCTTATTCCTTACATTTGTCTTCACTTGGTCAAAATTTCTGTTTTATATGTGGAATGTGGAATCAATGAGTCTATTGCCTATAATATGTTCGATAAAATTCATGAGTACAATTGTTCAAAAAATATGAATGTGAGCTTAATTGAATTCGGTTCATAATGGCAAATATAGAATCAACAAGTATATCACCTGCAATATGTTCAACGAAATTCACGAGTACAATAGTTTAAAAAACATGAATGTGGGCTTATTTGAAGTCAATTCATAGTTGTATAGTGGCAAATGTAGATGTTTCATACGAAAGAAAAGGTTGAGCCATGGCCATGGGACTTCATGGCATATTTGAGAGCGTCTCCCTGATGTTGAAAGTATTCATGGAACATTGAACTGCACAAGCAACAAATGGAGCAAAGTTTGAGCAGGACGCTAAAGTTTTAATGAATACACCTTAACATGAGACATGCATTACTAACCTTAACACCAGACATGCAGTACTAAACTATATGGCATTCCTTATTATTAGTAATACCTACACGGACCAACTTCTAATTTTTTGAATTCAGTTCATAGTCTTGCTTCCCTCCATCCCTTTTTTATGTTAAACAAACTCATAGTTTGAATATAGTTAAATATAATGGGCTAGATAACATGTTATATTGTTTCAAAACATTTATTAATTTAAACAAGTTTTATGTACTTTCTTAGACTTTCAGGAGTTCGTATTCCCAATTTAGTTTGATGTGTACACATGGTTTGTAAACAAATGCTATTGTAGGGTGATAATACTCTATGTACCAATGCCAGGCATCTTTTTTTACTTATATTACGAAGGAAGCTTAAGTAGCAATTTATTTTTGTGTAGGATAGAAAATATTTCATTGGTGCTTCTCTTGTGGGTGGTGAGAGCGAGGCTTTGGAGAGACTCAAGAAGTTTGCAGCAGAATATTCAATTTTTGTAGTCTCATGAACATATACATTACTACTCACTTAAACCTATTTTTAACTGGTGAATCATATGTTTTTAAGTTATATAATGGCAATACTGGCTAACAACTAGTGGCAGTATAGTCACCTATGTTGCATGAATCCAAGCACACAAACATGATCATGCGATACGGGCCTAGACATTTTTCAGTGCCTATGCAACACAGGTAGCCTCTCACCCCTTCCAATTTAATGTTAGATTCACTTCAGTTATCTATTTATAAATGCTATGTCCAAATTAATGGAAAAAATTTATCCAGTTTGACCATGTTTCACTTGCTAATAGCTAGTTAAGAAAGTTTCACAAAAATGCCATTGTTGTTTGATCTAAATGATTTACTATTGAGAATGTTTGATCCAGATGATCATGGTTACCTAGTTTCAATGTAATGGGAAATGTGGTAACATTGTATTCTACATAATTTCTGCTCTAATATCATATTCTTTTTTTCCTAAAAAATGCTTAAACTTTGCACTGTAAGATAAATTTTAAGTTTCCCTATGTAATTCTAACATTAAGGAAAAAACAAAAACCATTCATTTGAGCAATAATATTTTTTGGGTGTAATTGGCTTTTTCTATTGTTTATATTAATCTAAGTGTCCCTTGAGGTCGAATGCCTATTTTATTTGCTGAGAGAGAGAGAGCTTTATGGTGCTAATTTCTAACTCAAAATATTGTCAAGAAGAAGTTTGTAGCTGAATGTAGTGCTCAACCTAAAAACGTGGAAAGGATGGTGGTCAAGATAGCTTTATGGTGCTAATTTCTTTGACAAAATCTCACCATAGTTAGCAACGAGATGTCTTTCATCATGTTTCATGTTTCATGTTTGAGGAACTGAAAAACACTGAGAATATATATATTGCTTTACTAAATGAATTGGGCTTAGTTCAGTATTTGTATACTTATCACACTTTTGTAGCAGTTTCTATAAATCACTACCACAAAAAATCTCATATGACTTGAAATAATTAGTAGCAAAACTATATCGAGAACTAGCACCATGTACCATTTGATTTAGGCTTTTCTGAAATGTATATTCCTTTTGATGTTCTGGTATCCATGGTATTGTCACTAACTGTTACTGATTGCAGAATCTGGCCTAATGCTGGCTGACCTTTATCAAAAATAATTTTTTTCTAAGGAGTCATTGAAAGAAAATATGTGCTTCACATATCCACAAAATTTGCGTAAACTGAAAGATAGCCTAATACATATGTTGTATATTCATGAAAAATATTATCTGTCGGCCTAAAAAAGCCAAGAAAAGGGAAGCTGCATTCATAGTAGCTTATGCAAAAAAAGAGCAGAAAAGTGCAGAATTGAAGGTAACTTGATGTTTTTCATTGTATATTCGAAAATATACGTGTGATTGTAATCTGGCCATTTTTCACGAGTTGATTTTTCATGTTTTTTGTGAAATCAACACCAGTTGGGCTAATCTTATCACTAAGTGTTTTGACTTGAAACTATCTAGCATTGTATTCCTGGAGTTGACATTTTTATATTGAATCATGTCTTTCTTATGTGAAGTACTCATAGAATGAGTACCATAATATGGCAGTAAATTTTATGTATGCCCTTCCTACATGTAGACACTCATGTGCATACATATAGGGTGTGTAGCAAGAGTACTTTTTATTGCTACATATTTTTTTCCAGTAAATTGATATAAAAATAATAATTTGGTTTTTTCTATTTGTTTGTGTGGTGGTTGGGGGGGGGGGGGTGGACATCCATACACATGTATCAGTAAACATATATTCTAACCATGACCATTGTTATTTTTATTTATAGTATATTATTGGTCTATCTTCTTGGCAATAGGTATGCCTATGTTTTTACTGATGTTTCTTTTTTTCCTTTATTCAGGTGAACGATTCTATGCACATAGGATTGTTTTACTGTCTTCTTCAGATGCATTTCTTGATGGTCGATATATAATGAGTTAATTTGAGTAGCCAAGTTACTCAAAAGTGGTTATTATGTAAGTTAGATATTAAGATGGAACTGTGTGAATGTAAGTTTAAATTTATGTTCCATTTTTTCCTTGATTATTCGTGCTAACTCCTTTAATTTCACTTTCTAATGCAGATGGTTATTATGTAATGAAATATATGAAGGACATATTCCAACTTTTTACTACCAAATTTGACAAAGTGGTAAGTTAGATGTTAAGATAATTCTATTAATATAATATGGTTGTATTGGTATAAAATGACGTCATTAACGTAATAGTTAATTTTGTGTTTTTTTTTGTAGTTTGCTGGGAGAAAGGATTACTCCATCACAGAAATTGATGAAATGAGAGGGAAGCTGGCCAAATTTATTATGAATCTTGTTAATGAAGACTATGTATTAAAATTTTTTTGGAAGTATTATTAATTTATGTTTTGAAATATGTGAGAATGAATGAATATTGTTTACTTCAATGGCATGACTTTGAATAATTATGAAATATTTTTTGTTGGTGTTACATATTGGTTTTCTTCTTCTTTGTTTTTTTCAATGAGATATTGTATGTACATTTCATTGTTTTGAGCTGTCATTGTTGTCTCCTCGATAAAAGTCATCTTTTTATAATAATGATGTGTGTTCATCTGTCATTGTTTTTCAATGTTAAAAGTTATTTTTTTATAAATATTAATGACACATGTAAGTCATCATTCGTAAATAATGACGACACATAAAAGTCATATTTTATATAAAAAAAAGATAACGTGTTTTGAGGTGTCATTGTTGTACCCTTGATAAAAGTCATCTTTTGTAAGTATAGATGACACATTTATGTTACGTTTTGTAAATAACAATGACATATATAAATCATCATTTATAAATAATAATGACGTGTGTTGAGCCGTCATTGTTTTTCTACGATAAATGTCATATTTTATAAATAACGGCGACGCATGTAAGTCATCGTTAGTAAATGAAGTTGACGCCTAAAAGTCATCTTTTATTTAAAAAGATGATGTGTATAATCTATTATTGTTGTCTCACGATAAAATTCATCTTTCGTAAATAAAGATGACATATATAATTCATCTTTTATATATAAAGATGACATACATAAGTCATCATTCATTGATAAAGATGACGTGCATCGAGTTGTCATTGTTTTCTCATGATAAAGATGACGGTAACGTAGATGACAGCCAAACAAATGTCATCAATTATCATTTTTGGCCATCATTGTTAACCATTTTTGTAGTAGTGCGAGCTGCATGGGCCACCAATAAAAATGTGTCACGACCCGCACCCAGTGTAAGGGTACGAAAAGTGGGTACGCCCAGCCTACGCCGCAGTGCCGGCGGTTGAATGTTGTTCTAGATCACAATCACAACTATCACAAAATGATATACTCTCCAACGGAAAACAATCACAAGAGGATACAATCTTAATTACGAAAATAGAGGTAGATAATCAGCACGATAATAGATATAAAATCCATAAGAGAAATACAACAGAGTAAAAAGTCTCGGTGTTATCAACACCACCTCAAACAAGTATGAAATAAATACATCTCAAGGCAACTAAAATAAAATAAGTAAAATTCTAACCATCTACTCCAACCTCTACTGTGTCTCCTCTAGGCTAGCAGTAACCTCCAAGTTATCTGTAAAATTTATCAACAGGTCCAATCAGGACAGGAATGAGCACATATCTCTCACACAATTCATATCATGACAAGAAATGTAAGCATGCTATAGAGTAAGATACATGAAACGCTGAAGAATATATATATGAAGTAAAAGAGATGACTATACTACTATAAGTAAGGAACTAACAGTGGCTAGTGATGTAGAGTACAAGATAGACATATGAACGGCTTAAATTTGCATATAAGTATACTAAAGAGTTTGTACATGATTACACTACTTTGGAATTGTTCACATGACCACTTATACTCTCCCGTACCCTAATCAATACACAAGGATCCAGGCAAGTTATGTTATTACACATGATATCACATGAAGGCCCATAAATGGGTGCACATGAATGTATACATGGGGGCACTGTGAACATGAGAGTACATGAATAACGAGAATGCACATGAATGGTGAAAGCACCGGAGTACATGATGAAAGTGAAACACACATGACATACCGTAACCCGATGCTCCCGAGGGGGATAACATCTCATGAAGGGATCCATATAGTACCAATCCGTATTAACAACGTGACAACATCAAGTAAAGTAATCTAGAGCATAAATGTAAATCCTGTCAAGTATGAAACGGTCAGAGAATGTACTCGTCCCGATTTGTTTGGAGTCGATGAGCACGACACGAATGTGTCGACAGAGGTAGGTACAATGCTATGCTCTATAAGATGGTTCCAATGACGGCACGGGCAGTCCCAATGAGTCCAGAATAGTCCAAATAGCCTAGTTTGATATATTAGAGCCTAAAAATCAGAGTCTGGTACGATAATCGAATCGAGAAAGAGAAACAATTAAACTAGTCACGATTAAAGATTTTTAAGGAAAGGTATAAATAAATAGATATAACTAATTTAACCAAAATTATTATTCAAAAGTATTAATTTATTTAGAATTACACTTGAAAGTATTTATTAGGCTAAATCATAAATTATGGTAAATAGATTTAAAGTATAATATAAAATACTATAGATTATCTAATTAAATTCAAGGTTAAAGATTTAAACTATAATATAAAATACTATAGATTACCTTTAAATCATTACATGGGCTTGGAACAAAACAAATTTGGCAAAGATATAATAAATACTGTGATAGGGCTATTGGGCTATCCAGCCCGACTTACAGAGCAATAATTAAACAAAACCGATTTATGGGCTTGCATCCCAAGCCAGAGAACAATAATAAAATATCTAAATAATAGAACTTAGGGGCTTGAAACCCAAGTCCATAACCCATTTTTACCAAATTACCATTTTTGTAAATAACTTATTAATGAAAGGAAAAGAATTAATTAACTCTAAATCAATTAACCCTAAAACAATTAATTATAAAAAAATAGATTTGATTTCAAAACTCTAATTTATTAACTTCACCCAACTTATTAATGGGCAGAAGCTACTGAGCCCAACTCAAAACTTATCACTAAATACTAATGATAATAATTATAATATCAATACTTAAGATTATTAATAATATAATAATATATCTAATATTTATAAGGCACAAAAGGGTCTGTGTTCTCCACTATAAATTTATATTCTTCAAATAACAAAACGAAGGGGGTGTTACTGCTGTGATGGCTTAATTCGAGGAAAAAAAGGTACTGATCATTAATGAACTCACAATATAAGCAGGAAAAGAGAAGGCAGTAGCCATTCTCTCAAGGGAACATAAACAAGGGAACAAAAGCAAGGGATAAGGGATAAAGAAGTTCACCGAGGGGCTTTTCCGGCGGGCAGGTCGGCTAGACGGGTTCGTCCGGAGCGGCACTATCTGCGGTGGCGCCAGGAGTGGAAAGAGGTGGTGGCACAATACTGCGTCCAGGCTGAGTGGCGGCGGGGAACGCTGGGTGGACTCCGGGGCGGCGCCAGGTGGACCGTGCCATGGGCGGCACCGGGACACAACGCCGGTGGAGGCACGGAATGCGGTCGCGATGGCGATGGGAGGTGATGTCTCTCTCTTCCCTCTCTAATCTCTAGATGGTGTTTGATTTGGGGGAAAAGGGATTTGAGGAGTGATGGCGGTGGTGGTTTTGACAGTAGTGACAGTATTTGTTGTCAGCGGTGGTGTCGCAGATGGAGAGAGTGGTCGAAAATGTTGGTGCGGCTATGGTGAAGTGGTGGTTGTGCTATGGTAGGGGTGGTGATGGCGGCTGTGGGCTAAAGCACATTTTAGGGAAATTCCTAGGTTGTAAAACATTGGGAAGCGTGCCTATTTATAGGGGATTAGGAAAACCTTAGAATGTAAATGTAATAGCAACTAGGAAAAATTAGTGAAAAAACTAACATACTAACACTAATGCTAACTGCTAACTTCTAACTGATTTATCTACTAATAATTAGTTTAATTATTATTTGTCAATTCATGTACTAATTATTTATTAGCTAATCTTATATGTTGAAATAAATAATCCTTTATTGGCTAATTGCAATTTAGCCACTAACCATCAAAATCTTAGCCTACAATTCAAGCCTGGGCATGGTAGGCAATTGTTGGGACCGACATTGGTCCTAACCCGACGCAAGACGATATGTACAATTACCAATATCAAAACCTTAACTAAAATAATTAGTACTAAAATATTTATATTTTAATTACAAATCTCATTAATATATTTTTATGTATATAAAACTAATTGTTTATAACTTATATATTTTTCTGAAGTGGATAGAGAAAACATATTTGGTAACTCCTTATCAAATATAGTTTTTACAAAACCAAAGACTGACAAGGACCGATAGCAATCGCGGTCGAAAATATTTGTCAAAATAGAATTGCACGCTTTTCGAGATTCAGAAAAATTTAGAGTTTTAAAAATACAAAATTTTGAAAATATCCAAGAAATCAATTAACGGAGGTTACAGCAGTATTTACAGATTTGATGAATCGTACCTTCATGCCCTATTTGGACAAATTTGTGGTGGTATTCAACGACATCCTCTCCTATTCCAGTTGTGAAGCCGAACATGATAAGCACCTTTGCATAGTATTACAGACCTTTAGGGAGCATCAGCTTTATTCCAAGCTTAGTAAGTTCGAGCTTTGGTTGGATCATATTCATTCCTAGGACACATCATCTCCGGAGCAGGAGTATCAGTGGATCCGAAGAAGGTTGAGGCCATAACAATTGGCCAGTTCCAAGGACGGTAGCAGATGTGCATAGTTTCCTGGGATTGGCCAGATACTATAGAAGATTTATATCAGACTTTCCAGGATTTCAGCACCCTTGACGCGTTTGACGTGTAAGGAGATAGAGTTTGTTTGGTCCGCAGATTGCCTGACATCATTTGAAGAACTAAAGAAAGATGATTTCAGCGCCGATTCTGACACTCCTAGTAGGATCAGGAGAATTATAATATTTGTGATGCATCGGAAAAGGGTCTCGGGTGTGTATTGATGCAACATGGAAAGGTGATAGTATTTGCATCTTAACAGCTCCGAGATCATGAGAAGAACTATCGACATACGATTTGGAGTTAGCCGTAGTGGTGTTCGTGCTTAAATTATGGAGGCACTACTTGTAAGGAGATCGAGTAGAAATTTATACTGATCATAAGAGTTTGAAGTATATTCACCTAGAAGGACCTGAACATGAGGCAAAGAAGATGATTAGAATTGTTGAAGGATTTTGATGTGGATCTACATATCATCCAAGCAAGGCGAACGTGGTAGCAGATGCCTTGAGTAGAAGGGGTAGTGCATTCGTCCTGACATCGTAGAGTATAAACTTCCTTGAACCGAATCCTAGGTTTTTTTTTTTTTTGAAAATGTTATTTTTCTAAATTTGTCCTAGATCTAAAATCAGAAATTTGAATTAGCTATATGGAATATATTTTGATCGCGATATGTTAAATATTTTATTATCAGGATATTCGCTTTTCAAAATGGTTTATTGAAACTCGTATAGTTTTGGGCTTATATAGCCAAGTAAATAATAGTAGTTATTTAGAACTTCTTAATTGATAAGGGCTCCAACCCATTAAACTAATTTATATGGATCGGATTTATAATATATATACTACTTTAAAAAATTTTTAACTCGGATTTGTATAATATATGTATTAACCCTCGAGCCTATATGATTATTTGGATTTTAACTAATTGATGACCTAAAGGCGTAATAAATAATAAGTAAATATGTTTGAAAACGTATTTGTATATGAGCTTGAGCTCATTAAATTATCCTGTAATATTGTTATTTGGGCTAGAAATAAATTTTTTCATAAAAACAATTTTGGTTGCTAATAGATTTAAAAGAAGGAATTTTCCTTGGATTGTTTCTTATTGGACTATTGGCCCAATTCTTGAGAGGACTTCTTGGAAGCTTCCTCTCACATATTTGGGAGCATGCCCTAATTCTTATTTAATGGTAATTCTTATTTAATGGGGACTCCCATTCCTCATTCATACTTCCTAATACAATCCAAGTGCATCGTGTCGTGTCCACCCATTATTCCATGTTTACATTTACATTTCTGAATCCCGTATCCGACATACCGAAAACCAAGCCAAATCTCGTGTCCGTGTCGACAAGTACATACATCGACATACCCCTCTCTCCTCTCTCAGCTACCTGCCTCCGCTGCCGGAGCCGCTCTCTGACTCCTGGCCCGACCCAATGGCCGCCAGATCCGAACCTCGACCACCACCATTCCTGTGCTTCTCTGCACTGCCACCTGCACCGGCCAACTTCTTCTCGGCCACCCAAACAGGCTAGCCAAGCCACAACACCACCGTCACCCTATCGGCTCAGCCACTGCGACTTTGTAACTGGCACCCAGCGCTGCCGTCTCCTTTACGATAGCGTTTGGCATCCCTCCTCCTGCCTCCTCTTCCTCGTCACAATTATGCTCTGATCGAACCAACACCCCACCAGATCTGGCCCTTTCTCCTTGCCACCACCCCTGACCACCACGCCACCCGACCGGCCTCGCCCTCCGGCCAAGCACACCAGTCACCACCATCATCACACCGACAACCCACCACCTTACTCACTCCATCACCAGAGCCACCATGAGAACCACCCACCACCAAAAAGAAATAATGAAGAGATCACACCATCCCAGCCTCTCACATCGTCTGCGCCGCCCCCGTTCCGATCCAGCTGCCGCCTCCGACCTCGATGACCGATCCAACTCTTCATCGT
>JANAVB010002721.1:0-19011 GCA_029216955.1 Iris pallida
ATATAAATACCAAATAGAGAAGATACAGAATAATAAATACAGGATAGAAGAGATAGAACAGGATAATAGATAGAGAGAGATAAGATATAAGATATATATAAATACATAACATATACTTATACCTATATACATATATATAATAAATGCATATAATAATAAATACATATATATATAAATACATTATATATATATCGCGCGCCACCTACAGTCGCGCGCCACCGACCGGAGTTATCGCAGCCACCACGCGCGCAGAAGGAGCTGTTGTCGCTGTGCTACAAACACCGTCAGGTATGCATGTTCGTCGCTGTTTTTCTCCATCTATGTTAAATCATTTTTGCCTCCATAAGTTCCTACGAATAGAGGACATAACCATCTAAATACCCTGACAAGTAGTTCGTTTTTTAATTGATTCAAATCCATTAAGAAATCGAAACCAAATCAGGCCGAGAACTCGATTTCTCGAAAACAAGGAAGGAGTAAACCTACCCAAAGTACTGTTTTGGAAGACCGTTCCTAGCCAAGCCATCGACCAAACTAAAAATCTAATTGAACAACCTAGAAGTCAACCCATAGGGCTACAGAACCCACTTCGTAGATTCGGATTTCTTCGACTGAGCACCAAAAAAATTGATTTCGAAAATTTAGAAAAAAATTGCTTTTCAAAATAGAAATTTGTGAAATCTCCCCGATACGGCGTGCGTCCCGCCAAACCGGACGAGATGGTCACACACTATACTCATCGAAAGGCGCGTATGGATGTTGCCGACGTGTGAGAATTGCGGGGCTCGATTTCGTCGCGTGTGCGCGACGAAATCAACGTGTATCCGTCAAGATACCCCCGTATCGACGCTTTGCAAACTTGACCATAACTTTGTGCACGTTCGTCAAATCGAGACGAAACTTGCGCCAATAGGTCCGAATCAAAATTCTGGTCCTGCATGCCAAGTTTGGTCCGATTCTGAGAAGGTTGATCGGAACGCCAAAATTGGCAGGCCCGTGACCCGATCCAACGGACGATTTTGTGCACGGCTCATCGGAATCCAAAATTGGACATACCGTTGAGTTCCTCTCCTCAAGCTGAATCTGTAGACATGTAGTTTGATGACTTTAAAGACCATAGACTTTGGCACGCGTTTCGGTGCAAAGCGGGTCCAACGGCGGACATCGTTTTGACCCAAAATTATGATTTTGCCCCTGTTCTAGAATTAAACTTTTGGACAGACGTTTCCTAGGTATATCTTCTTTACCGAGATCATTTTTGATGTTTGTTTCAGCGTCTGGAGTCATCTGTGATTTGTGAGTTTTGGTGCTGACGCTTGCTACTCTTGGATTGCCCTTCTCGTACCGCAGGCAAGTATACCTTGCTATGATTTCTGATTATGCATATTTATTTCAGTATATTTATTTATTTATTTTCTATTTATTTGTTTAAACTGCACGTCCAAGTCACACTTGGGTGCAAGCGACTATATTAGTCGTTCTTTTCGTTTCTTTTTCTTCATGCATATCGACCTAGAGTTAAGAGACGACCTCATGTGTATGAAGTATTCTATGCTTCATTGGCCCTGACACTTGTGTATTACGAGTCTCATATAGATCTCGGACGTACGTATCGACTGGCCATCGGTGCGCACATGCTGTGCGATATGCAATAACTGCTAATAGTTATGGTTGTCTAGAAGACTTTGCAGTTATTAGGAATGTCGTGATGTGGATACAGCACGTGTAGTGCATGGGATGGGAGGAGACAGCTATTAGGCGTAGGGGCTTTCACTCGTTTACTTTTCTCTAGACGCCCTTAGTGACTCAGTCGAGTGCTAATGGGCCGTGCATTTACTTTCCTCTACCTGCCGTTAGTGACTCACCCGAGAGCTAGTGTGCCATGCATTTATTTGTTACTTTTCTCTAGATGCCACTAGTGTCTCGGTTGAAATGCTAACGCGCCGTGTTTCTAGCTTCGGAAGGCCCCTGTGTGGAACGTTGTCTTCTAAGTGCATATTCACATAGATGGTTAGAGAGCCCAGTTGTTATTTACATTTCAGTTATTGTAGCATATTTTTTTGTATCTTGTTACGTCCCTCTGAGGACCTGGTGATCTCTCCAGGATTAGACGAGCAGGACTATCCCGAGGAGTACGGTGCAGCATTGGATCCATCATACGTCGGTGACCGGGCATCTCCTACTCATACTTAGTTTTTATTTTTTATTATCTACGACCATGTATTGGACATCTTTTACATTTCCTTTCTTGCTATTTGAGGAGGTTGGACTCTATTTTATTTGAGACTATTTTTATAGCTATTTGGAGTGGGTATGTCCATCCGGCTATATTTTGACATCATCATTTATCTTATTAGTGGACTTTATTATATTCTCTGTGTTGTGCTGTGGATGAGATTTAGTTATTATATTGTGGCTTATCATATTTATCATTACAGCTTATGTACCAATACGGAGATTACCATATATTGGTGGATTCTTCGTATAAGTACAGCTGGCATGTCTACGTACTTAGTCCTACGTATATTGGGACTGGGGCATTACAACGATGACCCAAATAGCATCCTTTCCTCCTTGGGAATGAGGAAGCCCTGAGACGAAGTCCATCGTAATGTGTTTCCACTTCCACTCGGGAATGGATAACGGCTGCAATAGACCAGCTGGCCTCTCGCGCTCCGTCTTGACCTGCTGGCAAACTTGGCATCTCAAAATGAAACGTGATACATCTCTCTTCATCATGTACCACCAAAGATGTTCCCGTAAGTCACGGTACATCTTTTTGGCACCAGGGTGAATAGAATATCGAGATCTATGCGCCTCCTACAAGACTGCCTCAATCATCTCTTCCTTCGGCACGCACAACCGGCTGCCATGCCTCAAGGATCCATCCTCTGCTACGGTGAAGTCATCCTGCAATCCAGCTAAAGCCTGGGCTCGAAGTCTGCGAAGGCTCTTATCTGTAGACTGTGCCTCCCTGATCTGCTCTATCAAACCTGACTGAATGTCAAGCGCCATCATCTGTATCACTGATCCTGGTCGAACTATCTCGATACCAAGCTTCTACAGATCTTCCCGCAAATGCCGATCTATCATCAGATACCATGCCATCAGATGCCTGCTCAGCACATCCGCCACTACATTTGCCTTCCCGGGGTGATACTATAAATCGATGTCGAAGTCCTTCATCAACTCCAACCATCGTCTTTGCCTCATGTTCAGCTCTTTTTGCGTGAACACATACTTCAAGCTCTTGTGGTCAGTAAAGATTTCCACATGCTCTCCGTATAAGTAATGTTTTCATAACTTGAGTGCAAAGATCACCGCAGCTAACTCTAGGTCATGGGTAGGATAGTTCTGCTCATGAGTCCGTAATTACCTAGATGCATAAGCAATCACTTTTTCATGCTGCTGTAGGACACATCCTAGCCCCTTTCCCGAAGCATCGCTGTATATGGTGAACCCTCCAGATCCTGAAGGTAATGTCAGAACTGGAGCAATCGTCAGCCTCCTCTTGTAATGCCTGTTGTTCGTATTACGTATTTTGGAATACGTATACGTATTTATCTTGCATTACAAGTCTTCTTGCCCGGTTTATTGGATATTTCATTGTTGGTTCATCTTGGTTCGGTTCGGCTTGTGTTGGTTAGGCTTGGTTCGGTTTTGGTTGAGAACCAACCCACCTACCTACCACCACCAACCCTATTTATTAACCCCTTCTTCTTTCTTTCTCTTCATTACTCTTCTTCTTCCCCACCATTAACTCCTCACCAACCTGTGAGAGTGAGAGAGAGCTAGGCAAGTGCATCTTGCTTCATGAGAGAACTCAAGATTTATTGTTCCATTTTCTTCCTTGCAATATTCTAAGGCTCTTTAGTGCTTGGCATTTTCAATTTCCATGGCTAAATTCTTCTAGATCTAAGTTTATAGTATTCTCGAATTTCTTGGATTTTGATCTACTTAGCTTTGTTATTTCTATGTTTTGATGGTTCCATATTGTAGAGCATTTCATTCTGCCCTATTTCGACCTATGGAAGTTCGGATTTGGGCTCCGGATGAAGGGTTTATAGAGCTTGGAAGTTTGGATTCATGATGTTCTTCTTCTCGGCAGTGAAGAAGAAGAACAGTACAGCCGTATAGCTGTCCTGGCCGCATGGAGATACTTGACCGCATGCGTCTTCATGCGACAAGTATTTTTAGCCGCGTAAGGCCATAGGCAGCAACCCAGCCGCATGAGGCCTTGACTTGACTCAGTCTCATGGCACATTAATTCTCAGCCGCTTGAAGACAACTCATCTCAGCCGCATAAAGATTGACATTCTTCAGCCGCATAAGACTCCACTTGAAACTCTATCGCATGGCTCTGCCTTTGATTCAGTCGCATGAGAGGGCTTGGCCCTTAGCCGCATAAGCACTTGCCTTTCCAGTCGCATAAAGCCGCATTAAGTCCCAACCGTATAGGGCTCAGTCTTCCCGCTGCCGCATATGACTTGATCCCCACGAGCCGCATGTGGCCCGTTCTTTCAGCCGTAGGCGCTTGCTCCTAACGGTCGTATATGCCCTGCATCCTCCAGCCGCATATGCCCTGCATCCTCCTGCCGCATATGCCCATTCTCCTAGCCGCATGAGCCTGCAGCCGCAGGAGCTTGGTTTCCCTTAGATGTCTGACTCCTTCCGAGTCCTTATCCTCTTTCCTTATTTTATTATTATTATTATTATATCGGACTGTCTCATTTATACTCAGGTTCTAACCCTTATAGAATACTTGTACTATACAAATTTTGCACATGAACCATGGCATGATAGTGGCCCGCCGTGGCGCACTCTTGATAAGAAAATTGACACGATACATCTCGTCATGCTGTTATGACAGCTACCCTGACTTGACAAGTATGATTGATCTGGACACCGTGGGCGATTGTGTTTGTACAAATAAACCAGATACTGCCTTGCATCATGTCTAGGATAGGGATCCCTGAGTACCACGGTCAGGGATACCTACAGTAATCGACTAAGGCTAATAAACTAGAATAATTCAGTAGTCATGAAGAGATTTCCCAGCTACAGGCAATCCCGTTATCTGGGCGCACTAAGTGGACTTGTAGCCTACCGACGAGTAGGGCACATTTCCAGCACACTGTCACGTGTTGCATCCTTCATAAACGGACATTCTACCTGGATAACCGGATGGTCTGCAGGGCTTATTGCTGTTGGGATAATCTCATTGCATCTTGCTAGTAACTAGGCCTATGATAACCCTAGTTAGTTAAAAGTATCAAGCCATACTCTTGATTGGCCATGATTGATTGGATGGAGTTTATTCCAGCTTAGTCTTATCCTAATCCTATACAAGATTGTGACATGACATGATTATAGATGCTTGCCTTAACAATAACGATCGGGGGTCCAGTTCTGTTCAGACGAAGGATTACAACCCCGGTCCTTGTTTGGTTTAAGGGTTGTAACCTGGCTCCCGGAACAGTTCTCTGTCCTCTCTTCGTTTATTGTCTTATTGCAATCCCGTGCCATGTTCGTCATGTTTTACCTTACCTTAATACCATGCTTATTTATACTGGCCTTAGCAATAAAGATCAGGGGTCCAGTTCTATTCAGGCGAAGGGTTACAACCCTGGTCCTTGTTTGGTTTAAGGGTTGTAACCTGGCTCCCGGAGCAGTTCTGTATCCTTTTTTGTTTATTGTCTTCACTGTACCAATAATATTTGAGACGGGTTTCTATTCAGATGAAGGGCTGCAACCCCGGTCCTTGTTTGGTTTAAGGGTTGTGACCTGGCTACTTGAATGGTTTCCTCCTACTCAGTTTACTGTTGTTATCTCTATTATTATCAGTTCTTTATTTATTATCTTTAATATTCTATTGTGATATGCTGGTTTTAGTTGCTAAGTGAAGCTTCCTTTGTGGCACTTCCTCTTTCTGGGGTCTGACCCAGCTGATTTTGTATGGCCAGATATCGAAGCAGCTTCAGAGGATCTACCTACCTTCTAGCCAGATGGTACCCTGGCAACGAGTGGGTTTCTTTTATTCTTCCACTTTATTGTAAAATTATTCTTTTGAGGTGTTTAGCCGGCGAGCACGTGTTAGCTCGTATTGCACCTTTATTTACTGTCTGCCTACGGGCTGTAACATGATAGACAAATCCTAGGGTTGATCATGTATGATTGAAACTCTTGCTAGTCCTGACAATTTGTACGACTAGCTTCAAGATCATCCAATATGTAATGTATGGGACGCCTTGCTATTATATATTTGGTGCTCTGACATCTTGTACCTATTATTGTTTGCTTGAGATTGAGACAATAGGCTTATTCATGACCATAGAAGACTGTTGGCTTGTAGTTAAACCCTCATGTATCTAGATAGCCGTGACCGTATAGCGAGGTGGGTTGCACTTTAATATACGTAGCTGGCTATATACGCCCCCGCTCTCCAGTATTCTAGTTCTGGGGCATGATATGGTTTAAGTGGTGGCCTATACAGGTCTTATAAATCAAGATATGTGAGGGTTTACCGACTAGATGTCTCAATCAGTACTCGTCCTTGATCTCTGCTCGTATCCTCTGAATTCCTGTAATCTTGACCTGATCACATGCTTGTATCGTTGATCTGTCCTGGTCCTTCCTTATTATTCTCTATGTCGTCTTCTTCAGCGACATTGTTCCTGGACCTGCCGATCAGCGAGGCGGAGCACCTCCCACGGACCAGCAGCAACCTGGAGATCAAGTCCAGCATTCAGGAGTAGCCTCCAGATTCATGCCTACCGGAGGAGAGCCACCAGTTCAGCCCGTCCAGCTTGCAGAGCCTGATGATGGCACTTTGGTGCGTCTCATCAGGTCCCTAGTAGCTTCCCAGGATCGTCGCGGAGATGCCTTGCACCAGGCGGTGGCAGATGCTTTGACCAGAGGAGGTTATAAGGGTAATAGCGTGGCCAACAGCTTCAAGCGCTTGAACCCTCCCTTCTTCGACATCAGTAAAGATGCGATCGCTGTAGATGCATGGCTTCAGGACACAGAGGTGATTCTAGAAGCAGCCAGGACTCCAGAGAACGAGAAGGTGGCCGTAGTGCGCCTGCAGTTACTAGATCTTGTCCGTAGCTGGTGGACGGCACAGATCGTTAGATTAGTGGCCCCTATTACCTGGGCAGTATTCAGAAAGAGATTCCAGACCAAATATTTTGATGCTCGGTACGATCTACAGACGAGGTTCACCAATCTGAAGCAGATGGACAGGACGGTCGACGAATATGCGGCCGAGTTCTCCGGGCTTAGTCAGTTTGCTCCTACCTTGGTGGCGACCGAGTTTGATAGAGCCAAGCGGTTCCAGCAGGGGCTCCACCTAGAGATTTTATTGGCGGTGGAGCAGTTTGAGCATCAGACTTTTGATGCAGTGTTGAGAGCAGTCCGGAGGCATGAATATACCTTCCAGAGGATCGTAGATAGGACCGGAGGTCGGAAGTGATCCCATGGTCAGATGAATCAGTCATCAGCACCAGCCCCGACAGCCAGGGCCTTGACCATTGGAGCTCCGAGGCGGGCGGCCTCAGTGACGTCGGTTCAGCATTCCACCCCGACGCACCCTCAGCAGTAGAAGAAGAAGCAGTCTTCCGCAGTGGGATGTTCACACTACAGGAAGCTAGGGCATGTGGTATCAGAGTGTCACAGAGCATAGGGTTTGTGCCTGGTTTGTGGTACACTAGACCACAGGGTTGGGAACTGCCCGAACAGGAGGAGTTCATCATCAGTCTTTTCTAGTCCTTCAGTTAGAGGACCAGCACCAGTCCAGCAGCAGCAGCTGTAATACCCGTTCCCGAGGCCATTGCCGATGTAGGCCCAGGAATTCCAGTAGCAGAGACCGCAGCAGTCTGCCCAAGCCCAAGCCCTGATCCAGAGCAGGCAGAGGAATTTTCAGTAGAGGGGACCCGCACCCAGAGGACATAGTCAAGTGCTGGCCTTGACCATAGGAGAAGAAGGATTAGCACCAGAAGAGGTAGTAGCAGGTACTATTCTCGTCAACACCTTTCCAGCTTCAGTATTATTTGATTCTGTTGTCTCGCATTCATTTATGTCTGCACGATTCGCGACACGGATATGATTGGAGCCCGAGTCATTATCAGTGAGGCTCAATATACTTACTGGTAATGGACTTGTGGGAGTAGATAGAGTATTTTCCTCGTGTCAGATCGTAGTTAACGGTAGAGAATTCCCCGCTAGATTGATAGAATTCCCGATGGCCGATTATGATGTGGTCTTAGGGATAGATTGGTTGAAGGACCAGTATGCTAGGATAGACTGCCACATTGGCAGGGTTATTTTTAGCATTCCAGGCGAGCCAAAGTTTTCTTTTTCCCGAGGCGAAGTTGAACCTTCTCCTCCAATGTTGCGGATGGCAGTAGCAGCAGTGTCGTTACCTCGGATAGTCGAGAAGTTTTCAGATGTTTTCCCCGAAGAGCTTCCAGGGATGCCGCAGAGCGGGAGATCGAGTTCACCATCGACTTGATTCCTGGGACAGCCCAGTGTCAGAGAGTCTACAGGATGGCGCCATCAGAATTAGAGATATTGTACAAGATGATTGAAGAACTTAGAACCAAGGAATTCATTCGTGCAAGTGGATCGCCTTGGGGAGCCCCGATGATTCTTGTAAAAAAAAAGGATGGTACGTCCAGATTGTGTGTTGATTATCGTACCTTGAACTCAGTGACAATCAAGAACAGATACCCTCTCCCGAGGATAGATGACTTGTTTGATCAACTCAAAGGGGCGTCAGTATTTTCGAAGATTGACTTGCGGTCAGGATATCATCAGATCAGAGTCAGAGAGCAGGACATCCCGAAGACAGCTTTCAGATCCCGATATGGGCATTAGGAGTTCCTTGTGATGCCATTTGGAGCAACCAATGCGCTGGCAGTATTCATGGACCTCATGAATCGTATCTTCATGCCTTATTTGGATCAGTTCGTGATTGTGTTCCTAGACGACATCCTGGTCTACAGCAAGAGTGAGGCGGAGCATGAGCAGCATCTCAGAATTGTCCTCCAGATTCTCCGAGAGC
The DNA here is from genome assembly GCA_029216955.1 of Iris pallida. NCBI lineage: Eukaryota > Viridiplantae > Streptophyta > Magnoliopsida > Asparagales > Iridaceae > Iris > Iris pallida. The sequence continues at coordinate 9,062 of JANAVB010002721.1, forward strand.
ACTAGTTGTATGCCAAGTTTAGTAAATACGAGTTCTGGCTCGATCGCATTTCGTACTTGGGTCATATCATCACCCGAGGAGGAGTTGAAGTGGATCCCCAGAAGATCGTGGCCATTGAAACGTGGCCGGTACCTAGCACAGTGGCAAAAGTTCACAATTTTCTTGGATTGGCCGGCTACTACCGGCGATTTATTTCAGATTTTGCTCGAATTTCAGCGCCATTAACCCAGTTGACCCGCAAGGATGTGCAGTTTGCTTGGACAGCAGAGTGCCCGGATTCTTTTGAGAAGTTGAAGCGAGTCTTGATGACGACACCCATTCTCACGCTTCTAGATGGAAGTGGACGATTCTTAGTGTATTGTGATGCTTCAGGCAGAGGCTTAGGATGTGTTCTAATGTAGCATGGGAAGGTAATAGCTTATGCGTCACGGCAACTTCGTGATCATGAAAGGAATTATCCAACCCATGACTTGGAGCTGGCAGTAGTAGTGTTTGTACTTAAGCTTTGGAGGCACTACTTGTATGGAGATAGGGTAAAGATTTTCACCGACCACAAGAGCCTGAAGTATGTTTTCACCCAGAAGGATCTTAACATGCGTCAGAGAAGGTAGCTAGAGCTACTTGTGGATTATGATGTCAACTTGCAGTATCACCCAGCGAAGGCCAACGTTGTTGCAGATGCATTGAGCAGGAGTACTGGAGTTTATTTTCTCACAGCGCACCCGGAGTTATTAGCCGATCTTCAGAAGATGGGAATATAAGTTGTCCTTCCTTCCAGTGTGGCATTGATGGCCAGCATATAAGTTCAGTCCACTATAGTCGAGAGGATCCGGATGGCACAATCAGCAAATTCTAAGCTTCTGCGACTCAGAGCAGAGTGTGAGGTAGGACGAAGACCAAAGTTATGCACTCATGAAGACGGTACACTTCGACATGGGAAGCGTCTTTGTGTACCCAGTGGAGATATCAAACAGGAGATCATGATACAGGCTCACAGTTCGCAGTATTCCATTCATCCCGACGGTACGAAGATGTACCGTGATATTCGTCAGCACTTTTGGTGGAATGGCATGAAGAGGAAGATAGCCCGGTTTGTCTCTCGATGATTGGTTTACCAACAAGTTAAAGCTGAACATCAGAGGCCAGCTGGACTTCTTCAGCCCTTGTCGATTCCAGAATGGAAATGGGAGCATATAACCATAGATTTTATGACTGGATTGCCTAGATCCCCGGCTGGCAGAGATGCTATTTGGGTTATAGTTGACCGGCTCACGAAGGTGGCTCACTTTCTCCCGTTCAGAGTTGGTCAGTCGACGGCTCAGCTAGCGGAGATGTATCTCCGGCATATTGTCAGATTGCACAGTGTACCAGTCAGTATCACCTCGGACAGAGATTTAAAATTTACGTCGTACTTTTGGCGTAGCCTGCAAGAGATTTTGGGGACTCGCCTCCAGTTCATCTCAGCGTATCACCCACAGACAGATGGCCAGTCAGAACGTACGATCCAGACTCTCGAAGATATATTGAGATCTTGTACGCTCGACTTCGGTGGATCGTGGGAAGATCACCTGCACCTGGTAGAGTTCTCGTACAACAACAGTTTCCAAGTTAGTATCCAGATGGCACCGTTCGAGGCACTGTATGGTAGGAATTACCGATCCCCGCTAGCATGGGACGATGTCGGAGAGAGACAGATGCTCGGTCCAGAAATGATTGCTCAGACCGTTAAGGTGGTCAGAAGAGTCAGAGATCATCTTCGCGTCGCACAAGATCGCCAGCATCATTGGGCCGTTTCTCATCGGCGTCCTCTTGAGTTTTCTGTCGACGACCATGTATTCCTGAGGATTTCGCCTAACCGTGGCGTCATTCATTTCGGCGTGCGGGGAAAGCTTAGTCCTCGGTATATAGGGCCATTTGACATTCTGCAGCGAGTAGGAGATGTATCCTATCGTCTCGCTCTTCCACCATCGCTACGTGAGGTGCACGACGTATTCCATGTATCCCAATTACGACGGTATATCCTGGACCCGAACCACATCCTGGATCATTCGGAATTGGTTGTTGGTACCAACCTTTCGTATGAGGAGAGGCCCGTGTCTATATTGGACCGAAGAGAGAAGACACTCAAGAACAAGACTATCAAGTTAGTCCGAGTTGCTTGGAGTCATCACTCTTGGGGTGAGTCAACCTGGGAGCATGAGGATGATATCCGATTGCGATATCCCGACCTGTTTGACTCGTGAGGTATAATGTCTTCCTTATGCCTCATGCCTTCGATTCTGTCACGCTCCAGAACCAGAATACTGGAGAGCGGGGGCAGACATAGCCAGCTACGTGTAATGAAATGGGATCCACTCCACTATACGGTCATGGCTGTCTAGATACATGAGGGATTATCTATAAGCCATCAGTCTCTTATGGTCAATAATAAGCCTAGTGTCTCAATCACAAGCAAGTAAATAGAGTTACAAGATGTAAGATCACCAAATATACAACAGTAAGGCATCCCAAACATTATATATTCAGCTGATCATGAAGCTAGTCGTTACAAAATGTGAGGACTAGCAAGAGTTTAGTCATACAAGGTCAACCCTAGGTTGCCAATCATGTTACAGCCCGTAGGCAGACAGTAAGTAAAATGTACACGAGCTAACACTTGCTCGGCGGCTAAACTCCTCAAATAAATAATTTTACAAGAGAGTGGGAGAGCCAAAAATAACCCACTCGTTGCCAAGATTCCGTCTAGTGGTCACCATGGGGCTGGAGATTCGGTAGATCCTCTGAAGCAGCTCTGGTATCTGGCCATACAAAACCAGCTGGGTCAGACCCCAGAAAGAGCAAGTGCCACAAAGGAGGCTTCACTTAGGAACTAAAACCAGCAATTAGCACAAGAATATAATTACAAATAGAAGACAGTAACTAAGGAAAAGCATGGCAAGTGATATACGATGAGATAACCATGGGACTATTCAGATAACCAGGTTACAACCCGTAAACCAAAAAAGGACCGGGGTTGTAACCCTTCGTCTGAACAGAACTTGGCTTCTCCCTCCATTTATCGGCAAGGTAAATATAAGAAGTCAGGACATGTAACAATCTTGTACAGGATTAAGGCAAGACTAGACTGATTGAACTCCATCCAACATTTTACGGCCAAACAATAAGTACGGCTTGATACTTTAACTAACTAAGGTTATCACAGGCCTAGTTACTAGCAAGATGCAGTGAGATTGTTCCACAGCCACAAGCCCTGCAGACCATCCAGGCTATCCGGACGCAATTAGGGATTGAATTCAAGTGGGTACATCGTCCAGGAAATGTATGTACCCTTAGGTGACTTAGAGGGTGCAACACATGACAGTGTGCTGGAAATATGCCCTACTCGACGACAGGCTACAGATCCCAAATGGGGCGCCCAGATAACGGGATTGCCTGTAGCTGGAAAAATCTCTTCATGACTACGGGATTATTCGAGTGGTTAGCCTTAGTCGATTTCAGTAGGAATCCCTGACCGTGGTACTCAGGGGTCCCCGTCCTAGACATGATGCAAGACAAGACGAGTTCATTTGTACAAGCACAATCGTCCACGGTGTCCAAGTCATTCAATCTTGTCAAGTCGTGTTAGCCGCCACAACAGCATTCGAGATATATCATATCAGGTTTATCATGTCAAGAGTGCGCCACAGCGGGCCACTATCAAGAATTATCATGTCAAGTTATCATGTCAAATTTGTCAGGTCAAACTACCATGTCAGGAGTGCACCACGGCGGGTCACTATCAAGTCATGTCATTTATCAAAGAGAGAAGAAACTTACGCAATTAAATAATAATATAATATAATATAATATATATATATATATTCTTGAAGCTAAGGAGAAACTCTATAACTTTCATGTTGGGAGTGAGAAGAAATTCTGACCACAATTCAGGCAAATAAAAAATTAAACAATCAAAGTGGACCCCATGCGGCCCAAAAGTGGGAAAAACAAACATGCGGTCAAAGAGAGTGGCAGGCCACCCATGCGGCCAGCCCAAGCTTATGCGGCCAGAAAATAGCGGAAGGGGGGGCCATGCGGCCAAGAGTAAATGCTAACAAGAAATATTCATGCAGTCAGAAAAGACAGAAAGTGGAAAGACAATAAATGCGAGCTTCCACTTAAACAAAGGAAGGGCACGTGGCCAAACAATTAAATGATGACTGCCAGTAAAAGAGTGGCTCACGTGGCCAAAATATTAGATAGTGGGAGAAGAGAGCCTATGCGGCTCACCTTAGATTCCATGCAAAACGCAACATACAAATAATAATATTTAATGGCCAAAGGCCATGCGGCTCTGCATCAATGCTATAAATATCCATGCGGCTACAATTTAGCATTTGCAAGCAAATACAAATATAAAAGAGATTAAATAATACACCACTATATAGAGCCATGCGGCTCATATTAATGCAAGCATGAATGAATGCCATGCAAGCTAAAATTAGCAAGGCCATGCGGCTGATTGTTCCCATGCTCCCATATACGGCTGGCTTTCAAAGGGATGCATTAACCATGCATTAAGGAAATACAACAATTCATTGAATTTAATGTATTGATAATGCATTAAATGCATTCTGATTAATGCTTGGATAATGCATTAATTTAATGCTTTGTAAGAATGCATGCGGCTGGGCAAGCATTGTATTAATGCTTAAGAATGTATGCGGCTTGGACAAGGCATCGTATTAATGCTTAAGAATGTATGCGGTTAGCTCCAGGAAATTGCATTAAAAAATGCATTAAGAAAAGTACTAAAGAATGCACTAAAAAGCATTCCTGAAGGCTTACGTAAGCATGCCTCTACAAATGCATTCATAGAATGCTCTAAAGCATTTATAGCTTTAAGGCATTAAATAAGCATAATGCTTTATTTAAAGCATGAGACTTGCTGATGATAAATAAATAACTAAGCATGTTCATGCGGCTGACCCAAAAACATGCTACATATCAACTCATATGCGGCTGATGCTAAGCAAAAGCATTATTATAATGCATGGATTATTATGATACATGGAGCATTAATGCATGGAGCATTATAATGCTTGGATTACATGCGGCTGGCCTATGATATAATACATTATTATACTGCATTATAATGCATGGATTAAGCACTCACTGATTTGTTACATGCGGCCAAGTTAAAATGTTATATGCGGCTCCACTTCTTCTTCCACGCAAGCACTGATGCATGCAACAAATATTAAAAAAAAACAAGCCCAATCACTTGCTCCCAAATACGGCTCAACAAACACCCGTAGGTCAAATTTGGACCAAACAAAATTTTCTGCAACATGGGATCATCAACTTAGCAAAATATGCAAGTTTAATAGATCAAAACTCCCGGAAATCGAAAATAACACAAGGCTAGATCTACAAAATTTTAACCATAGAAATGAAAAAGGCTAAATACTAAAGTGGGTTAGAAACACATGAGGAAGACAATGAAACAATAAAAATGGACTTCCTCCATAAAGCAAGATGTACTTGCCTAAGCTCTCCCTCTCTCCTGGTAGGTGAAGAGTAAAGATGGAGAAGAAGAAATGAGTAATGAGTAATAATGGAAGAGAGAGAGTGGGATTGATATTTATGGTGGGAGTGGTGGTAGGTGGGAGTGGTCCTCCACATAAAACCAAACCAAGCCAAACCCACTAAACCGAACCAAACCAAGCCAATGCAATGCCATGATGAACCATGCTAATGCAACATGCAAAATAAAACCGAAGGCTAACTAATTATGATAAACCAAAAATACGAGCCCGAAATACGTACACGTATTCCCAATACGTAATACGAGATATGGGCATTACAACTCTACCCACCTTAAAAGAATTCCGTCCTCGGAATTTAATCAAGAGGCTAGAGATTGCAAGGACAAGCTATACTAAGCAATCAATCAAACAATCAATCAATCATGCAAGCAAGAAATGAAAGGCATAAGGAAGAGAGAAGACATCCTGCTAGGAACCTCTCTGCCGGTTCTGGATCTGAGCTTGGACCTGGGCATACTGCTGGGGTTTATGTAGCTGGAAGGCTAGGGCCTGAGGCAGCAATGGCCTCGGAGGCTGGTACTGCTACTGAAACACTTGGGCCTGAGGCGACAATGGCCTCGGCAATGGATACTGCTGCTGCTGCTAGACTGGGGCTGGTCCCCTTACCGATGGACTATTCTGGGTCGATGAGGAGGAACCGGCTCTATTCGAACAGGACCCCATCTTGTGGTCTGGTGCTCCACAAGCCAAGCACAATCCCTGTGCTCTGTGACACTCTGAAACAACGTGTCCTGGCTTCCCACAATGAGTGCAGCCCATTGCGGAAGACTATTTATTCTTCTGCTGCTGAGGGGACGTGACCGACGTCACTGAGGCCGCCTGCCTCGGAGTTCCAATTGTCAAGGCCCTGTCTGCCGGGGCTGGTACTGATGACTGGGTCATCTGACCGTGAGATCGCTTCCGACCTTCGGTCCTGTCCACTATCATGTGGAAGGTATACTCGTGCCTCCTAGCTACCCTCAACACTACATCAAAAGTCTGATGCTCAAACTGTTCTACTGCCAACAAAATCTCGAGGTGGAACCCCTGCTGGAACCGCTGGGCTCTATCATACTCGGTTGCCACCAAGGTGGGAGCAAACCAATTAAGCCTGAAGAACTCGGCCGTATATCCATCGACCGTCCTGCCTCCTTGCTTCAGATTGGTGAACTTGGTCTGTAGATCGTACCGAGCCACCGTATCGAAGTACTTGGTCTGGAACCTCTCTCTGAATACGGCCCATGAGATAGGGGCCACTAATCCCACGGCCTGTGCTGTCCACCAGCTGCGGGCAAGATCCAGTAATTGCAGGCGCACCACGGCCACCTTCTCGTCTTCTGGGGTCCTGGCTGCTTTTAGAATCACTTCGGTATCCTGAAGCCACGCGTCAGCAGCGATAGCATCTTCACTGCCATCGAAGAATGGAGGGTTCAGGCGCTTGAAACTGTTCGCTGCACTGTTCCTTGGATGACTGCCTCTGCTCAGAGCATTTTCTACTGCCTGGTGCAAGGCATCTCCTCTACGATCCTGGAAAGCTAACAAGGTCCTGATGAGACCCACCAAAGTGCCATCATCGGGCTCTGCAGGCTGGACGGGCTGAACTGGTGGCTCGGAATCCCCGGTAGGCATGACTCGGGAGGCTGCTCCTGAGTGCTGGGCCTGATCTTCTGGTTGCTGCTGGTCCACGGGAGGTGATACGCCTTGCTGATCGGCAGGTCCAGGTTCAATGCCGCTGAAGAAGACGACATAAGAACAATAAGGATGGACCAGGACAGATCAACGATTACAAGCTAGTGATCAGGACAAGAATTTCAGGAATCAAGAGGATACGAGCAGAGATCAAGGGCGAGTACTGATTGAGACATCTATTCGATAAACCCTCACATATCTTGATTTACAAGACCTGCATGGGCCACCACTTAAAATATGTCACGCCCCAGAACCAGAATACTGGAGAGCGGGGGCAGACATAACCAGCTACGTATAATGAAATGGGATCCACTCCACTATACGGTCACGGCTGTCTAGATACATGAGGGTTTATCTACAAGCCATCAGTCTCTTATGGTCAATAACAAGCCTAGTGTCTCAATCACAAGCAAGTAAATAGAGTTACAAGATGTAAGATCACCAAATATACAACAGTAAGGCGTCCCAAACATTACATATTCAATTGATCATGAAGCTAGTCGTTACAAAATGTGAGGACTAGCAAGAGTTTAGTTATACATGATCGACCCTAGGTTGCCAATCATGTTACAGCCCGTAGGCAGACAGTAAGTAAAATATACACGAGCTAACACTTGCTCGGCGGCTAAACGCCTCAAAAGAATAATTTTACAAGAGAGTGGGAGAGCCAAAAATAACCCACTCGTTGCCAGGATTTCGTCTAGTGGTCACCATGGGGCTGGAGATTCGGTAGATCCTCTGGAGCTGCTCTGGTATCTGGCCATAGAAAACCAGCTGGGTCAGACCCCAGAAAGAGCAAGTGCCACAAAGGAGGCTTCACTTAGGAACTAAAACCAGCAATTAGCACAAGAATATAATTACAAATAGAAGACAGTAACTAAGAAAAAGTATGGCAAGTGATATACGATGAGATAACCATAGGACTATTCAGATAACCAGGTTACAACTCGTAAACCAAACAAGGACCGGGGTTGTAACCCTTCGCCTGAACAGAACTTGGCTTCTCCCACCATTTATCGGCAAGGTAAATATAAGAAGTCAGGACATGTAACAATCTTGTACAGGATTAAGGCAAGACTAGACTGATTGAGCTCCATCCAACATTTCACGGCCAAGTAATAAGTACGGCTTGATATTTTAACTAACTAGGGTTATCACAGGCCTAGTTACTAGTAAGATGCAGTAAGATTGTTCCACAGCCACAAGCCCTGCAGACCATCCAGGCTATCCGAACGCAATTAGGGATTGAATTCAAGTGGGTACATCGTCCAGGAAATGCATGTACCCTTAGGTGACTTAGAGGGTGCAACACATGACAGTGTGCTGGAAATGTGCCCTACTCGACGGCAGGCTACAGATCCCATGTGGGGCACCCAGATAACGGGATTGCCTGTAGCTGGGGAAATCTCTTCATGACTACGGGATTATTCTAGTGGTTAGCCTTAGTCGATTTCAGTGGGAATCCCTGACCGTGGTACTCAGGTATCCCCGTCCTAGACATGATGCATGACAAGACGGGTTCATTTATACAAGCACAATCGTCCACGGTGTCCAAGTCATTCAATCTTGTCAAGTCGTGTTAGCTGCCACAACAGCATTCGAGATATATCATATCAGGTTTATTATGTCAAGAGTGTGCTACGGCGGGCCACTATCAAGAATTATCATGTCAAGTTATCATGTCAAATTTGTCAGGTCAAGCTATCTTGTCAAGAGTGCACCACGGCGGGTCACTATCAAGTCATGTCATTTATCAAGGAGAGAAGAAACTTGTGCAATTAAATAATAATATAATATAATATATATATTCTTAAAGCTAAGGAAAAACTCTACAACTTTTATGTTGGGAGTGGAAAGAAATTCTGACCACAATTCAGGCAAATAAAATATTAAACAATCAAAGTGGACCCCATGCAGCCCAAAAGTGGGAAAAACAAACATTCGGTCAAAGAGAGAGGGAGGCCACCCATGCGGCCAGCCCAAGCTTAAGCGGCCAGAAAAATAGCGGAAGGGGGGGCCATGCGGCCAAGAGTAAATGCTAACAAAAAATATTCATGCAGTCAGAAAAGACAGAAAGTGGGAAGACAATAAATGCGAGCTTCCACTTAAACAAAGGAAGGGCACGTAGCCAAACAATGAAATGATTACTGCCAGTAAAAGAGTGGCTCACGTGGCCAAAATATTAGATAGTGGGGGAAGGGAGCCTATGTGGCTCACCTTAGATTCCATGCAAAACGCAACGTACAAATAATAATATTTAATGGCCAAAGGCCATGCGGCTCTGCATCAATGCTATAAATATCCATGCGGCTACAATTTAGCATTTGCAAGCAAATGCAAATATAAAAGAGATTAAATAATACACCACTATATAGAGCCATGCGGCTCATATTAATGCAAGCATGAATGAATGCCATGCAAGCTAAAATTAGCAAGGCCATGCGGCTGATTGTTCCCATGCTCCCATATGCGGCTGGCTTTCAAAGGGATGCATTAACCATGCATTAAGGAAATGCAACAATTCATTGAATTTAATGTATTGATAATGCATTAAATGCATTCTGATTAATGCTTGGATAATGCATTAATTTAATGCTTTGTAAGAATGCATGCGGCTGGGCAAGCATTGTATTAATGCTTAAGAATGTATGCGGCTTGGACAAGGCATCGTATTAATGCTTAAGAATGTATGCG
>JANAVB010002722.1:0-75358 GCA_029216955.1 Iris pallida
AAAAGTAAATGAGTACATCTAGAATGAAATGAAGTAACAAAGAAAAAAACAGAATACTGGAAATGGAACCCACGTCTGAAGATGTAGCTAGCCTCCAGAGGATCAAGGCTGCGGTTCCACCTCAAAGTCGTCGTCAACAAGTCCCTCTACTCCGTAATCAGCCGGGAACGAGTACTCGTCGAGCTCTGGAAAAGATACCAGGTCCTCAGAGGGACATAACAAATACACAGAAAAGGACATGCAAGAATAAACTAAGCAGTAATGTAAAAGTAACTAGTAAGAATGCCACCTAGTATTTCCCTAACCAAACAAGGACAGGAAATACAAGGAGACAATAAGGTGTTCTAACCATCTATGTGAAAATGCACTCGAGACATCTCTAGTGGCACATGAGAGGGGGAGAAGAAGAAGAAACTGCCACCAAGCGTCCTACGGTTTGAGGAACGAGGGGCTACGAGCATCCAGCGTCCATTGGAAACAGAAATTCTCATACACCACTAGTAGACTCTCTCCACATAATGTACTCGTACCGTATACGCGGTACGAACAATATGCAAGACGTCATATATATAGTAAAACTAACCAAACTTCTAACAGACTCAAGATCACATGCTAATGGCCAGTCAACACAGATCCTCTGCACTCAACTCACTAATATGTGATACGTGACTGAGACAGTGTCAAGTTTATACTAACTCTATACAAGGTAGTCATCAATGGAGACGAGTGCACACAATAGCAATAACTAGTCAAATGTAAATACTGCATAGTAAATGTCAAGCAAGGTGTACTTGCCTGTGTCCAGCAACTGAGTATCCGGGTCCAAAATAGAGTCCGAGTCCCGCGAAGCAAATAACCCTATATAATCATTAACTATAATTAATTACTAATTAGCCAAATTAAACAATACATTTAATTTCTATTTAATCAATAATTAATATCAAACCATTATTACTAGCTAATAAGTACCAATAATTATGAATAATAATAATATACAATAATAAGTATGAAGTACTTATTATTATAATCTTATATTCTGAAATTATTAATACAACTAATATATATTTAATAATTAATTAATTACTTATAAATAATTAATTAATCAATTAAATAACACATGCCTTCACAAATTCCTAATAATACCAACAAAATTTGTAAAAATCCATAAAAATCATTTTTAGTCTAATAAGCTAAATAATGACAGAAATAATAGATATATATTATTTGTAAAGAAACCATAGATAGGATTTTCTTTATTTAATATATATCGATCTAATAACTAGATTAGTGCTAATAATTATAAATACTAGTTAATAAATAGTAAAAAGATCTAAATTGGGTTATAAAATACTTTTCCAGGAAAACCTACTGTAAATAATATTTTTAATATTATTTACCTAATTATAAGTAATTAAAAACATTTAACTACTCAATATATAAAATTACTATTTTAGCTATTGAAATTAGAATTAAATATTAAAAATTTACTAATAAATTGTGAAAATTCATAATTCACAGAAAATAACATTTCTCCAACCGTGACTATAAATTTATGAACATTACCATAATACTTTATATTTAATAAAAATTAAAACTTAGTAATGAACCAATTATATATACAATATAATTTAACACTGATTAAATATAAATAAATAACTAATATAATTATTTTATTCTGAAAATTTTACAGTAAATAGATATAAATATTATTTACAAGTCTTGTATAGATACCATTAATTAATTCTTAGTGAATTAATTAATAAAAATCCGAAACAGTGAAATTAAACAGTCATTTGGATACATTAACCCACAGTTTAAAATATAATTAAAATATCTAAACTATTTATTAAATCCTGAAAATTTAATTAGATTACATAATTACCTACAATTTATGTATAGATCATAACAAGTAATTCCTACTGTATTAATTACTAAAAATCAAAAACAGTAAATATAATAATGTGGAAATTACACAAAAAACTGCATTAATACCACCCATTAAATGCTTATAATTACGAATAAATTATATAAAAATCTGACATAATTAATATAGAATCTACACTAATGACTCTAATCATTAGGCTAATAATTTAGATCATAATTAGCAACAATCAATCATTAATTAAATAATTAAACAGCCATATAATTACATAAATAATTCAACAATGAATAACCTAATTGTTGCAAACAAAACACACGTGTCAGAGGACACGTGGGTGGTCGGGGCAATACCTCGCCACGCCGCAGGGGGGTGGCTCGCCGATGAGGGGGTCGCCGGATCGGGGCCGGTCGGCTGCAGCGAGCGCGGGAGGGCCGGCTGCACGCGCGGAAGGCCTGGGCGCGCGCTTCCGTCGCCCGATGGCAGGGCTTAGTCCGAAGGGGGGGTCGGGATTGGAGAGAGAGACGGATAGGGTGGCGGTGAGGATGGGAAGAGGTGGAGGCTTGTGGAGAAAATTATTAGGGTTAGGTTTGAGAGAAGTTGCTTAGATATATATGCATGGATGAGATCCAAAGGCTTAGGAATTCCTAATGGGTTGGGCCTAGGTTAGGGTTAGTTAGTTTGCCCATGGGCTGAGCTAAGGTTGGGTTTGGAATAAATGAAATGGATTTGGGTTTGCTCAAGTTGTAATGCCATAACTAAAAGTATAGATATAATACATATACTCCAATAATAAAAACTGATGAATAGTAATACTTTATATATATAAGTATATATATATAAATAATCTAGAAAAAATCTAAATGAGTCTAAGGTTAGAGTTAACCTAAGTTTAGTCTTAGGGTTAAGGGTGAGGGTTATAATATAGATTAGGGTTTGAGATTAGGGTTTGGGTTTAAGGTTTAGGTCCAACCCAGGGCAACACACATACACAATATATATATAGTCACACATATATAGATATTATATATAATTCCTATATATATATATATATATATATATATATATATATATATATATATATATATATATATATATATATATATATATATATATAATTATAGAAAATACATTAAATCATGCAATATTATTTAATAAATAAAATTTTAAAATTTTGAGGGATTTTACATTCTTCCCAACTTATTAAAATTTCGTCCTCGAAATTAAAACAAGCTGGAATAAAAGAATCACACAATCATAATTCTAATTCTAGGCAATTTACAACTAAGTTAAGCAAAATCTAGAGAGTAATTATTAACAGAATTTATTCATACCAGACGCCTCACGTAGGTATGGAAAACGCTCCAGAATAGAATCTTTTCGCTCCCAAGTCGATTCGCCTGGAGAATGGTGTTTCCACGTAACTCGGACTAGTCGAATGGTCATCCCCTTCAACACTTTCTCTCTGCGGTCTAGGATCTCCACAGGCTGCTCCTCGTAGGACAAAGTCGGTCCCACGGTGATCTCTAAATGATCAAGTACGTGGTTAGGGTCTGCCACATACTTTCTCAACTGGGAGACATGAAATACATCATGGACGCCTTCCAATGACTGCGGAAGTGCCAATCTGTATGCAACCTTGCCAACTTTCTCCAACACATCGAACGGTTCGATGTACCTTAGGCTGAGCTTTCCTCTGACTCCAAATCTGATTGTACCTCTAGTCGGGGAGATTCTCAAGAACACATGATCTCCTTCCTTGAACTCAAGAGGTCGCCTATGAGTGTCTGCCCACTGTTTTTGCCGGTCCTGTGCTGCTCGTAGATGTCCCTGAATCTTCTTGACTGTATCTACTGTACGAGTCACCAACTCTGGTCCCAATATCTGTCTCTCACCTACATCACCCCAACATGCTGGCAATCGACACTTCCTTCCGTACAATGCTTCAAAAGGGGCCATCTGGATACTTGTCTGGTAGTTATTGTTGTAAGAAAATTCTACCAAGTGCAAGTGATCCTCCCAGGATCCTCCAAAATCCAACATGCAAGCTCTCAACATATCCTCCAACGTCTGAATGGTACGCTCTGACTGCCCATCTGTCTGAGGGTGATAAGCTGTGCTGAACTTCAGTCTTGTGCCCAGACTTTCCTGCATGCTCTTCCAGAAGTACGATGTGAATCTCGTATCTCGATCAGAGACTATACTGACTGGTACTCCATGTAATCGCACTATCTCCTTCATATATAAGTCTGCCAATACCTCTGTAGATTGCCCCACTCGGAATGGTATGAAATGAGCAGACTTCAATAATCTGTCCACAATCACCCAAACTGCATCTCGTCCAGCTGGGCTCCTCGAAAATCCTGTAACGAAATCCATAGTGATGTGCTCCCACTTCCACTCAGGTATCAGAAGCGGTTGCAACAATCCTGCGGACCTCTGATGTTCAGCCTTGACTTGCTGACACACCAAGCACTTTGATACGAACCGTGCTATTTCACTCTTCATTCCATGCCACCAGTAGTGTTGTCTCAGGTCCCTGTACATCTTCGTACCTCCTGGATGAATAGAATAAGTCGAGCTATGAGTCTCTGTCATCAGCTCCTGCCTGATCTCTCCATTAGGAACATAGAGGCGATTTCCGCACCTCAAGGTCCCATCTTCGTGAATCCTCAATCCAGTCTGCAGTCCTTGCTCTGTCCTCTGTCGAAGCCTCTGATATCTGGCATCTGTCGGTAAGGTCGCCTTGATCCGCTCTACTAGTGAAGACTGAACCTGAATATTCATCATCTGTGCAACTCCTCCAGGCCTAACAACTTCAATGCCCATCTTTTCTAAGTCATAAAGCAACTCCTTTTGTGATGTCAAGAAATGTGCCATAGGCCTCCGGCTCAATGCATCTGCTACTGAATTAGCCTTTTCTGGATGGTACTGTAACTCGATATCAAAATCTGCCATCAACTCAAGCCAACGCCTCGGCCTCAAATTTAAATCCTTCTGAGTATAGACATACTTGAGGCTCTTATGATCTGTATATACCTCCACTGTTTCTCCATACAAATAATGCCTCCAAAGCTTCAAGGCAAATATCACCGCCGCAAGCTCTAAGTCGTGCGTGGGGTAATTCTTCTCATGGGTCCTCAACTGCCGAGAACCATATGCAACTACCATCCCATGCTGCATCAATACGCATCCTAATCCCTTCCCGGATGCATCACTATAGATGACAAAACCTCCTGATCCCGATGGAATGGTCAAAACTGGTGCAGTAGTAAGGCGCTTCTTCAAATCATCAAAAGCAGCTTGGCACACTTCCGTCCACTCGAACTTCTGATCCTTGCGAGTCAATTTTGTCATGGGCTCCGTAATTCTTGCAAAATTCTCTACGAACCTCCGATAATATCCGGCAAGCCCTAGAAAACTTCGCACCTCTGAAACATCGGTTGGAGTTGGCCACGACTCCACTGCTGATATCTTCGTCGGATCCACTTCTATGCCTTTCCCTGAGATAACATGTCCAAGAAATGAAACATGATCTAGCAAAAATTCACACTTACTCAGCTTTGCATATAACTTCTGATGCCTCAAGACCTCCAGCACCTTCCTCAAGTGATCCTCATGCTCTTCATGGTTCTTTGAATACACTAAAATGTCGTCGATAAATACTACGACAAATTTATCAAGATATTCATGGAATACTCTATTCATTAAATTCATGAACACAGCAGGTGCATTAGTCAAACCAAAGGGCATTACTAAGAACTCATAATGACCATACCGAGTCCTGAATGCCGTCTTCTGAATGTCTTCTCTCCGAACCTTCACTTGATGGTATCCCGATCTCAGATCAATCTTCGAGAATACCTGGGCTCCTGTCAGCTGGTCAAATAGATCATCAATTCTGGGCAGGGGATACTTGTTCTTGATCGTCACAGCATTAAGAGCCCTATAATCAATGCACATGCGAACTGTTCCATCTTTCTTTGGCACAAACAAGACCGGGGCTCCCCATGGTGATGCACTTGGTCTGATAAACCCCTTGTCTTGCAACTCCTGCAACTGCACCTTCATATCATCCAGCTCCTTCTTCGCCAGTCGATAGACATTTAAAGAGATTGGTGCCGCTCCTGGTATGAGCTCAATGGTGAACTCAACCTCTCTGTCGGGTGGTAGACCCGGCAGATCATCGGGAAAGACATCAGAAAACTCATCAATGATCGGTGACGGGACAACCTCCATCGCCATGCAAGCTCCATGATACTGAGATACTCCCTTCTCAATGCTTCCTCTCTGAAATTCAAACTCCGACTGACCTGGCGGTCTAAATATAGCACAACCCTTGTGGCAGTCCAGTATAGCATGATATTGACTAAGCCAATCCATACCCAGTACTACGTCGAAAGTTGGCATAGGAAATACCAAAAGTCGAGCTCTCATCTCTCGGCCACAAATAACTACCGAACAGGCTCTACATGTACTAGTCACAGGTACTATACCTCCACCAGTAATAATTTTCCAACTCTTAGGCATAGTAGAAGTAGCTATCCAATGCACAGCTACAAATCTAGATGATATAAATGATAAGGTGGCACCAGAATCAAATAACACTGTAGCAGGCAATGAACCTACTAAAATAGTACCTGTGATAGCCTCACCTTCGGTTCCATCTTCTCCCTGAGTGAGAGCAAAAATCTGTCCTTGCTTCTTGTTTCCTGCCTGCTGCTTGGCTTTCTCAAACTGTGCTGACTGTGAAGGGAGTATAGGTCCTCTCTGCTGACCTCCTGATGATGGTGGCTTCTGTCCTCCTGCTGGCACAATGGCTCCCCGAACTGGGCAATCTCGAGCCTGATGCTGGCTCGATCCACAAGCTAAGCAAGTACCCAGCATCCTTCTGCACTCTCTCTGTAAGTGTCCCTTCCTGCCACAGTAATGGCAAGTCGAAAGTTCCTTAGACTGGTAGGGTCCAGTCTTCTGCTGATGCTGATGATGTCCCATAGGTCTCTTGATAGGACCTTCTTGCTGCGTCTTCGTCTGCACTGGCTGGTTCTTCTGCTGGTTCAGCTTCCCCTTGCTAATTGTCTCCTGAATCCTGGCCTCCGGCAGCAACTCAGCATAAGAGATTCGGGACTGAGAGCTAGTATAATGCTGTAACTCCTGCCTCAGCCCGTTGTGAAATCTCTTGGCCTTCTCCAGATCATTGGGTATCAGTACCTCTCCATACTTGCTGAGTCGACTGAACTCCGAGTCATACTCGTCCATAGTCTTGTTCCCCTGCTCCAGATGCAAAAACTGGTTGTATAAGGCATTCTTCACAGTAGTAGGGAAATACTTCTTATCAAAGAACTCCAGAAACTGCTCCCACGACTGACGAGTACCCAACTGACACTCCATAGAATCCCACCAGTGGTGGGCATTCCCCTCCAGCTGAGTTCTTACGCCAGTCATCCATAAATCTTCTGGCAACTGAGATGCCTGCAATTTCTTCTTGGTGCTGGTGATCCAATTAGTGGTCTCCTCCGGACTCTCATTTTCCTTATAAGGTTTGGGGTCCATCTGCACGTAGTCCTTCACTGAACCTACCCGTGCTGGTCTCACGGGAGCTAGTGTCGGGGCTGGTGCAGGTGCTGGTGCTGTCATCCTCTCCATAGCTGCCAGGAATCCCTGTCTCATCTCAGCAGCTTCCCGTCTTTGTTCAGCAGCTACCTGCCTCTGCTCAGCTGCTTCTTGCCTCTGCTCCGCTGCTTGATGTCTCTGTTCTTGTATCATCATGTGCATGAACTAAAACATCTGTGCCTGACTGTCTTGTGGCACAGCCGGGGGCACTCCATGTGGTGTCTGAGGGTACTGCGGGGGAGGAGGGGGTACCCCAGTCGGTTGTGCACCAACTGTGTGAGACGTCTGCCCTGGTAGCATAGGGTGGGTTGGAACTACCCTTGCGGACTGCTCATCCGTACCAGATGACTGGTTGTCTCTACCGGCAGCGGTACGTCCACTCCTTAGATTCATGATTCTGTAGAAATAAGATAGAAGGAATTGAGAATAGGACGAAAACAAACGAGATGCAAAAGAATTTGTTCAAGGTTAATCAAGAATGATATAGTCAAGTATGGATGAGATCCTATATTCTAAACCTAATTTGCAGGCTTGTTCGGTACAGTAACGTAACCAAACAAATTTCATGACCTGCATGGGCCACCAGTAGAAACATGTCACGCCCCAGTTCCAAATAATCGGATTGGGAACACGTGGCATGCCAGCTGTACAATCTAGCATAGCTAAACCCAATTTAATGGACTATGATTCGATTGTAGTACGCTGAAGTATAACTAATAAGTAACATCACAGGCAGGTAAACTAGTCTCATCCATGAAATAATGTAATAGATAACTGAATGGAAAATCATCAGTGCCACAGAATCCAAATGTCAACTATGGCTAGAGGAGAATAATCTACTAAAAGTAAATGAGTACATCTGGAATGAAATGAAGTAGCAAAAGAAATAAACAGAATACTGGAAATGGAACCCACGTCTGAAGATGTAGCTAGCCTCCAGAGGATCAAGGCTGCGGCTCCACCTCAAAGTCATCGTCAACAAGTCCCTCTACTCCGTAATCAGCCGGGAACGAGTACTCGTCGAGCTCTGGAAAAGATACCAGGTCCTCAGAGGGACATAACAAATACACTGAAAAGGACATGCAAGAATAAACTAAGCAGTAATGTAAAAGTAACTAGTAAGAATGCCACCTAGTATTTTCCTAACCAAACAAGGACAGGAAATACAAGGAGACAATAAGGTGTTCTAACCATCTATGTGAAAATGCACTCGAGACATCTCTAGTGGCACATGAGAGGGGGAGAAGAAGAAGAAACTGCCACCAAGCGTCCTACGGTTTGAGGAACGAGGGGCTACGAGCATCCAGCGTCCATTGGAAACAGAAATTCTCATACACCACTAGTAGACTCTCCCCACCCAATGTACTCGTACCGTATACGCGGTACGAACAATATGCAAGACGTCATATATATAGTAAAACTAACCAAACTTCTAACAGACTCAAGATCACATGCTAATGGCCAGTCAACACAGATCCTCTGCACTCAACTCACTAATATGTGATACGTGACTGAGACAGTGTCAAGTTTATACTAACTCTATACAAGGTAGTCATCAATGGAGACGAGTGCACACAATAGCAATAACTGGTCAAATGTAAATACTGCATAGTAAATGTCAAGCAAGGTGTACTTGCCTGTGTCCAGCAACTGAGTATCCGGGTCCAAAATATAGTCCGAGTCCCGCGAAGCAAATAACCCTATATAAGCATTAACTATAATTAATTACTAATTAGCCAAATTAAACAATACATTTAATTTCTATTTAATCAATAATTAATATCAAACCATTATTACTAGCTAATAAGTACCAATAATTATGAATAATAATAATATACAATAATAAGTATGAAGTACTTATTATTATAATCTTATATTCTGAAATTATTAATACAACTAATATATATTTAATAATTAATTAATTACTTATAAATAATTAATTAATCAATTAAATAACACATGCCTTCACAAATTCCTAATAATACCAACAAAATTTGTAAAAATCCATAAAAATCATTTTTAGTCTAATAAGCTAAATAATGACAGAAATAATAGATATATATTATTTGTAAAGAAACCATAGATAGGATTTTCTTTATTTAATATATATCTATCTAATAACTAGATTAGTGCTAATAATTATAAATACTAGTTAATAAATAGTAAAAAGATCTAAATTGGGTTATAAAATACTTTTCCAGGAAAACCTACTGTAAATAATATTTTTAATATTATTTACCTAATTATAAGTAATTAAAAACATTTAACTACTCAATATATAAAATTACTATTTTAGCTATTGAAATTAGAATTAAATATTAAAAATTTACTAATAAATTGTGAAAATTCATAATTCACAGAAAATAACATTTCTCCAACCGTGACTATACATTTATGAACATTACCATAATACTTTATATTTAATAAAAATTAAAACTTAGTAATGAACCAATTATATATACAATATAATTTAACACTGATTAAATATAAATAAAAAACTAATTAATTATTTTATTCTGAACATTTTACAGTAAATAGATATAAATATTATTTACAAGTCTTGTATAGAGACCATTAATTAATTCTTAGTGAATTAATTAATAAAAATCCGAAACAGTGAAATTAAACAGTCATTTGGATACATTAACCCACAGTTTAAAATATAATTAAAATATCTAAACTATTTATTAAATCCTGAAAATTTAACAGTAATTAGATTACATAATTACCTACAATTAATGTATAGATCATAACAAGTAATTCCTACTGTATTAATTACTAAAAATCAAAAATAGTAAATATAATAATGTGGAAATTACACAAAAAACTGCATTAATACCACCCATTAAATGCTTAATAATTACGAATAAATTATATAAAAATCTGACATAATTAATATAGAATCTACACTAATGACTCTAATCATTAGGCTAATAATTTAGATCATAATTAGCAACAATCAATCATTAATTAAATAATTAAACAACCATATAATTACACAAATAATTCAACAATGAATAACCTAATTGTTGCAAACAAAACACACGTGTCAGAGGACACGTGGGTGGTCGGGGAAATACCTCGCCACGCCGCAGGGGGGTGGCTCGCCGACGAGGGGGTCGCCGGATCGGGGCCGGTCGGCTGCAGCGAGCGCGGGAGGGCCGGCTGCACGCGCGGAAGGCCGGGGCGAGCGCTTCCGTCGCCCTATGGCGGGGCTTAGTCCGAAGGGGGGGTCGGGATTGGAGAGAGAGAGGGATAGGGTGGCGGTGAGGATGGGAAGAGGTGGAGGCTTGTGGAGGAAATTATTAGTGTTAGGTTTGAGAGAAGTTGCTTGGATATATATGCATGGATGAGATCCAAAGGCTTAGGAATTCCTAATGGGTTGGGCCTAGGTTAGGGTTAGTTAGTTTGCCCATGGGCTGAGCTAAGGTTGGGTTTGGAATAAATGAAATGGATTTGGGTTTGCTCAAGTTGTAATGCCATAACTAAAAGTATAGATATAATACATATACTCCAATAATAAAAACTGATGAATAGTAATACTTTATATATATAAGTATATATATATAAATAATCTAGAAAAAATCAAAATGAGTCTAAGGTTAGAGTTAACCTAAGTTTAGTCTTAGGGTTAAGGGTGAGGGTTATAATCTAGATTAGGGTTTGAGATTAGGGTTTGGGTTTAAGGTTTAGGTCCAACCCAGGGCAACACACATACACAATATATATATAGTCACACATATATTGATATTATATATAATTCCTATATAGACATATATAATTATAGAAAATACATTAAATCATGTAATATTATTTAATAAATAAAATTTTAAAATTTTGAGGGGTTTTACAGAATCTCCCATTCGTAATGGGGCAGACTCTAAAGTTTATGCTTCTGAGTGTAAGAATCAGTCTCCCGTCGGTGACGTGGTAGACCCAAATAAATTACGCTCCTCGCGTAAAGCAAAATCTCCCGTCTATGATGTGGTAGATAATCAATTTTTACGCTCCACGTGTAAAGGTAAGTCTCATGTCTTTGACAGTGTAGATAAAATTCATAACGATGTTTGCACATCTAATGTGAATATACCTAAACGTGTGCAGCGTAAAAATGTCGTTGGTAAAGCTTCTGTCCTCCACCAACAACCTTCTTATACTGCTTTACGTAAAGTACCAAACTTACAAATTACACGCCATAAAAATGGAGTCCTTCGTGCTAAATCTCAAGATTTACGCACACAACTCCAAACGCATAAAAATGTACAGTTTGGTTCTGCGAATGCAGCCAGTAATCTTCTTTATACACAAGGGACTAAACGTTTTTCTACCCCAAATATAATAAAGAAGAATACTCCATCTGTTCCTTCTGATTTACGTGAATTGCTAATACAAAAGCGTAAGAACAGACAATCTCTGGTAATATTCCCCCAAGAAAAACATCATTGTGAATATCACCAGGTTGTGATCAACTGTTGTTGTTCGGCTTCAAAACGGTCAGTTTTTTATCGTTTAAGTTTCAAATCGCCTCAACATCAAGCTGAAGACCAAGAACATGAGCTGTCATATGTGTCAGTCAACATGGCATCTCATACTAACATAGGACGACATCCAAGACGGAATATGTCCCAAACCCCAGGTCAACAACAGTTCAACAGGCTTCTTGATTCCTTTGAAGGAGTATATCAGAATACTCGATCAAGAAGACAAAGACAATTGCAGACTTCTGATTCAGAAGCTGGGGGTACTCAATCTTTTGAGTCTGATATCGATAGTGTGGATTCATACTTCTATACTAATCCCTCTATATCTTCAAGAGAGGTTGAATCCTATGCTGTTGGAGATGAACCAGAGACGTCATCTGCTAATACGGAACATCTCACTGCCGTGGAGCAATCATTGAAAGACATGCTTAACATGGTGCAAAGCATGCATCAGATAATTTTGAATCAGCAAACTGCTCAACCTACAGTAATAACTCCGGTACCAGTAGCAGCACAAACTCAAGATAGTCAAGGGGCTGATATACCTTTGAATATTCAAGAGCCTGCTGTTAATCAAAATTCTGCATCTCCAGATCCCATCATTCCAGAAGATGTACCGCCTCCGGTGGGGGTTACGGTACATCCAACGAATATTCAATCAAGCGTGCTTCCTCAAACCAGTGAAGCCATTCAAGCAGTGCATGAACTCAAAGCACAGTTTGAAGTTTTGAGGCACAAAGATCAGCTCCAGAGGTTAGGGATTAAGCAACCTTATCCTCCTCATTGGAATGATGTACCTTTTCCACCGAAGTTCAAGCCACAATCCATGGTTTTATTCGATGGAAAAGCATCTCCCAGTCAATATATCAATTACTTTGATATTATGACTGTATACTGGCAGAAAAATGATGCTCTTCTCACTCAAGTGTTCATCGGGTGCCTGACGGGTTCAGCTTACGACTGGTATCGTAGTTTACCCGATAACTCTACTTTGTCTTTTGACGAATTCAAGGCAATGTTTCTCTCCCGCTTCTATGAAGGAGGTATGGACATGAACATGTCCTCCTTGATAGAAATCAAACAAAAGGAGAAAGAAGATACTCGGACGTTCATTGAACGTTTTCGACAGGCTACTCTAAAGATGCCTCCTGGTATGCCAGATTCAGCGTTGATTGATACATGCAAGATGAATCTGCGACCATCCATTGCTGTCTTCACAGGTTTCCAATTCACAGATTAGGCTTCGTTTATCATAGCAGCAGTTTCTGTCGAGACCAATGGTAGGTTGGCTCGTGAACACGGGATGATTTTCGCTTCAGAAGATAAAGGAAAGAAAAGTAATCCTGGTAATAATCCTGACAATCGTAATGTGAAAGGAAAAGATACTCTCATGGTTAATCTCTCCAAGAATAAAACGATGCCGAATAGTCAGGAATCTTCCAGGCCAAAGGAAGAATACTCTTTCGATGAAAGTGATAACCCAGGAATATTTTAATGTCTGGTGAAGAGTGGCAAACTTCAGATTCCAGAGCCAAAGAGGCCTAATGAGGTGAATCTAACTGATAATCCCAAAAATTGTATCTATCATAGATACATTAATCATCCTTCCAGTGCTTGCTATGTCTTAAAAAAGAAGATCCAAGAACTGATAAATGGTGGCGGTATCACTTTAACCAATGATGACCATACGGTTACAACTAATATGGTTTCTCTTCAGTTTGGAGATTTTCCTCCACAATAAGTCCCAGATGGGATTATCCCAATTCCGAAGGCGATAATGAAGATAGTGAATATCCCGCCTGCCAGAGAAGAAAATACAGGATTACTGCCACTCACACTAAAGAATGGTGAAATCATGTGGGTACATCCTGACTTAGTGCCTGAGTTGGAAAGTGAAGATAAAACTTCAAAATCTAAGAAGGGTAAGAAAGTCAGAACCTGCAACATGATTTTTTATGTTATTCCAGATCCCGATGACTCGGATCACCTATGGGATGGCCTCCCTTTAGAAGATAGATTGAGAGGATTGAACATCTGTCCTCCAAGTCTAGCTCCACCTACCAAGCTCAAGCTTACTCATCAGCAGTGGCTAGCCATGAATAGTGTTCCTTTATACCGGGCACAACAAGTCTTTGCTGCTTATGAAAAAGCTCCAACAGGGATTTCTCCTCGTATCCCGAACCCTTCTTCTCCCTTAACTACAGAGACGTCTATGCTTCATTTTCCTGTAGTTGCAGAGATTCCTTCCTCTTCATGTGCTGAAACACCTGTCCAAAGTTCACTGCCTATCCACTTGTATAGTCAGCAATCTGTCCTTCTCATGAAGAAGATGGGTTACGACTTTCAAAAGGCAGAAGGTTTAAATTATGATAAAGGAATACGTCTTCCTTTACAAATTCAAAATCAGAATTACACGGCTGGATTGGGTTCTGAAGTTCCTCGTAACAACCCTCACAAGAAGAAGGCTAAGGGAAGAAAGACTAAATCCTGTAATATGGTACTCTCTTCTCCTGAGTCTGAAGAAGAAACTTTTGCTGGTACAAGATCTGGAAAAGAGTACCACAAAGACTATGAGGGATCCCCCAAAGAAGCAGAAGATGTAGTGGAAACTCTACCAGTTCAACCTTCTCCAGTTCCTGTTAAACCATTTGTGGTTGAAAAGGGGAAACAGAAGGCAGTACGCTTTGATATCCTAATGAAGTCTGCTTCCAATCAGGGAGTGGCGATGAAGCCTTGCAAGTTTGACATTCTAGCTCAGTTAGCCAATACTCCGGCTAGACTATCTATATTTGAACTGCTTCGCCTTTCCAGAGAAAGCAGAGAGACTTTGAGCGAAGCTTTACTTCAAGCAGATTCATGCTTGGCTCAACTCAAGACTCCTGATAATATACCAGTGTCATGCCCGCAATGTCATAGTGTGATGGAAGCAATTCCCAACATCACCTTTACATAAGAGGATATGCTATTGAAACACAACAAGCATGATAGGCCTCTGTGCTACACTGGATATATCGGATCTACTGAAATTGACAGGATTTACATTGATCCTGGGTCTTCAATTAGTATAATTCTTCAGAGTATGTTAAGACCCCTGAGGATTCCTACTAGTGAGCTGACTTACATTAGTACTACGATAGTCGATTTTAACTCTGGCAAGAGCAAACCACTGGGGAAGATTCGTTTGCAGATTCAGATTGGTGATCTTCGAACTATGGTAACTTTCTATGTTATCAACTCAGACGTCTCCTATAATATCCTTTTGGGGAGACCGTGGATTCATGAGCATAATATTATACCTTCAACTCTCCACCAATGCTTCAAGTATGTGGATTTCCAAGGAGTTGTGAAAACTGAGTTTGCTGATATCAATCCCTTCAAGGGTGTCGAAGCCTATTTTTTTGATTCAAGGCTTTATAAACAAGAGCATGTGAAAGATATATCAGACATGGTTGAAGATCAATCATCATCTGAGGATCAGTCTATTAATGAAGATCCGCCAGAGGAGCAACCTTTGAAGATCATAGTCAAGGGACGAATCCAATCCCAACCTATCAATGATCAACCTTTGATAATGAAGGTTAAAGGAAGAACTCAAACTTCATCTGAGGGATCAATAAATATTCCTGCTAAGAGCCAAGTTCAACCTTTTATGATCAATGTTAAAGGGCGTACTTCTTGTACGAATGATCCAGAATTACCATTGATTGTCAATCTTGGCAAATCTACACAGAAGACGGATGATGGTTCACTATTGATTAATTCGAAGCGTAGCAATCAGATTGTAAATGATGTAAATATTGATCATTCTGTACTTTCTGATATCAATGAAGATTTCCTGTTCGAGTATATGGCTGTCAAGTTTATTGAGAGAATGACTTTATCTTCTGATAATCAAAGTCATCAATATAAAGACAACACAGAACCGGAAGAAACTTTATACATTGATCATAAAGAGAATTCTTTTCCTCCTCATACAGATGTTGGACCGTATGCTCAAAGGTTTCTAACATCTTCTTCTTATCTTCTACCCGTGGCCGCTTCATCACAAGCTTGCGTAACTTTTAGACGTCATGAAGAATCTTACTTCGTGGTCCCGTCTGATAAGAAAAATAAACGCCAAATTGTGTTTGGCCTGGCTAGAAATATCCCTGTTGCTCAGGCAGATGAGCTAAAGGATAAAGACAAGGGAAGAATCCGAATTGACAAGTATAGTCAACAATCTATCAAGATTATCTAGAACATGGGATATGACTTGAAGACTATACAAGGTCTCAATCAAGGCAAGGGCAGACGACTACCATTATATGGTGATCCGTTTTACCAAAAGGCTCGTCATGGGTTGGGATATGATCCGTCCCACACGTTTAATGACGATATACAAGAAGAATTATCTTCTAGCTCTTCGCAATCATCAGATTCGGAAGAAATTCTATTCATCGAATCCGATATGTCTCATTCCTCATATTGTGAATCTGGGCAAATATTTTCAGTCAATATGGTTCAAGCCGATGATGAATCAGAGCCATTTGAGAATGATCCTTGGGCTCAACAGATGGATACTCAATGGGAACTTCGTTTTGAACAGCGACAGCCACCTACAGAAGATGAGGTTATCCAGATTGATGTTAGAGATGGAATTACGTCCAAACCAATATTCATCAGTAAGAATCTTTCTGAAGATGAAAAGGAAGAGCTGATAAAACTTATCAAAGATTACATTGACATCTTTGCATGGAGTTATGAGGATATGCCAGGGCTAGATCCTAAAGTTGCTACTCATAAACTCAATATTTTGCCTAATGTCAAGCTTGTAAAACAACAGCAACGGCACTTTAGACCAGATATGATGGATGCAATTGAAGCAGAAGTCAAAAAGCTGATTACATGTGGCTTTGTTCGTGAAGAACAACATCCAGATTGGGTGGCCAATATTGTTTCTGTTATGAAGAAGAACAAAAAAGTCCGAGTTTGTATAGATTACCGAGATCTTAATACGGCTTGTCCAAAGGACAAATTTTCACTTCCCATTACTGATGTCATGATAGACAATACATGCGGTTTTGAACGTATGTCTTTCATGGACGGATTCTCAGGATACAATCAAATCAAGATGTATCCAGAAGATGAGAAGCATACATCTTTTCGAACACCTCTTGGGGTTTACTGCTATACGGTTATGCCGTTTGGTCTTAAAAATGCCGGTGCCACATATCAACGGGCTATAAGCAATATCTTTCAATAACATCTACGGAAAATAGTTGAATGCTACGTAGATGACATTGCTGTTAAAATTCGGTCAAAGAATGATCACATTCAGGACTTGAAGATAGTATTTGAATTGATGCGCCAACATCAATTGAAAATGAACCCTACTAAGTCTTTCTTAGGGGTTTCTAGTGGCAAGTTTCTAGGATTTGTCATTACCTCTCAAGGTATCCATGTTGATCCTGATAAGGTTAAAGCAATTCTTGAAATGCGTCCTCCTCGTAATCTGAAAGAACTTCGTGGCTTTCAGGGCCGTATTGCTTATATCAGAAAATTTATATCTAATCTTTCTGGTAGATGTCAACCTTTCTCCCGTCTATTAAAGAAAGGGGTATCTTTCGTCTGGGATGAAGCGTGTCAAAAAGCCTTCAATGACATTAAGCAATATCTTACAAACCTATCTGTTCTGGTACCTCCGGTGATAGGAAGACCATTTTTGCTATATGTTCGGGCCTTGGATCATTCGCTTGGCGCTCTTTTGGCACAGAAAAGTGATATGGGTCATGAACAAGCAATATATTATCTGAGCAGAATGATGGTCAGAGCCGAACACAGATATATTCTGTGGAAAAGGAATGTCTAGCTTTGGTTTTTGCCGTCCAAAAGACAAGGCATTATGTCACTGGACAGACTATTCATGTCATCTCCAGAATAAATCCCATTCGGGTATTGATGAGAAAATCGAGCATTCTTAATTCCAGGTTAGCTACCTGGGCGATGTTGCTCACTCCTTATGACATGATTTATGTACCTCAAAAATCAGTGAAGGGCCAAGCGTTAGCTGATTTCTTAGCTGCTCATCCTATACCTGAAACTTCGAAGTTATATGAAGACATTCCAGACGAAGTAGTGGATTGTAACATAACTTTGAAGAATGATATATGGCAATTATATTTTGATGGAGCATTACGAGTGGGACCTAAAGGCAATATTGTCTCTGGGGTAGGAATTGTCTTGGTTTCCCCTGACAAAATGGTCATATACCGTGCCTATTCTCTTAATGAGCCATGCTCTAACAATGTAGCAGAATATAATGCTCTATTGATTGGTCTCCAAGTAGCAAAATAATTGAATATTGAATTCTTAGAGGCTTATGGAGATTCTCAATTGATCGTTAATCAAGTTAGAGGGACTTATGAAGTCAGAAATCCTGATCTCATCCCTTATCATCAGGTGGTAGTCGAGTTGGTCCTATCATTCAAAGGATTCTTCATTAAATTTGTACCACATTCTCAGAATGTGGAGGCTGATGCTCTTGCCAGCTTAGCTGCAGACTTGGCTGTCCCAATCCGAAGGCAAAATATAATTACTTTGTTGGACCGAGACTTGATCTGTGTGAAGAGTAATCTGCATATTGAACAAAGTTATGTTACAGAGGCAAGTTTCCAGCAGAAAGATTGGAGAACTCCATTCATTGATTATACAGTTAATGAGATTTTGCCTGAAGATCCTAAAGAAGCTGTATCAATTAAGAGACGATCGTTTTGATTCTATTATGATTCGTCTTTACATATGCTATATCGTCGTTCATATGACGGACTCTTGCTGCGCTGTCTCTCAGAAAGTGAAGCCAAACAAACACCGTGTGAGGCTCATGATGGTGTCTGTGGTGCTCATCAACCGGGTAAAAAGTTGCAAGATCGCATTCGAAGAATGGGATATTATTGGCCCTCTATGATAGGAGAAGCTGTGGACTATGCCAGAAGATGTAAAGCATGTCAGATTCAAGCTGATTTTATTTATCAGCCGTCTGAATTTCTACATCCTACAGCAGCCTCCTGGCCCTTTGAAGCTTGGGGTATGGATGTCATTGGTCCTATTAATCCTCCTTCTATTAAAGGACATCGGTTCATATTAGCTATAACAGATTACTTTTCTAAGTGGGCAGAAGCAGTCCCCCTTGCGGAAGTAAAAACATCTAATGTGATCAGTTTTATCAAGCACCATGTCATTTATCGCTTCGGGATTCCTCGACGGATAATTCATGACAATGGTCCACAATTTGCCAGTCAAGCATTTTATCGATTCTGTGACAAGAATCGAATTCAGAATTTGGCTTCTACGGCTTATAATCCAGCTGCTAATGGTTTAGCTGAAGCTTTCAATAAGACAATCATTAAACTTCTCAAAAAGTTTGTCTCTTCTTATAAACGTGATTGGAATGAGAAACTTGGAGAATGTTTATGGGCTTATCGAACAACAGTCCGGACTCCTATTGGTTTTACACTATTTTTATTGGTTTATGGATGTGAAGCTGTTCTTCCATTGGAAATCCAGATCCCTTCTCTACGAATAGCCATTGCTAATGAGCTAACTACTGAGAATAATGATCGCTTACGACTCCAGGAACTTGAAGGATTGGATGAGAAGCGTCTTCAAGCACAACAGTACATTGAACTATATCAAGCCCGCATATCTCGAACTTTCAATCGTAAAGTTAAAGAGAGGGTATTCAAAGTTGGCGAACTTGTATTAGTTGTTCGGAGACCGATGGTAATGACTCATAAAAGTAAAAGGAAATTCCAAGCAAAATGGGAAGGCCCTTATGTAATTGAGTCCGTATTTTCCAATGGCGCCTATCGATTATCAAAGTCCAATGGAGATCTGCTCTTGATGCCAATCAATGGCAAGTTTCTTAAGAAATACTATGTATAAAAAAAAAGGAGCCAGAATGAAAATAAAGCTCCTTTTATTATTTTTGTTCGAAACAAAAGACTAAGGACGAGGGCCACTCCCTTCTTTATTGAATACATAGTCGGCCAATGCATAGAAGGCGTCGTTTCCTGAACTCATGAAAAATTTACAGACAGCCATTCTCGACGCTTCTTCTTCAGGAGTTTTTCATGGCTCTACTAAAAAAGTAAGGATGTCTTCAGGTGGCTTGGGCGTAGAAGAGCTTCCACCTATTTCGGTTGAGCCTGATGAGCCTGATACAGGGGGCTCAACGGGGAACGTCTCAATGATGCCCTCGATTTTCCGGGGGACTTCATTCTTTCGCCGTACATCCTCGGAAGACATTTCCAATAAAGGGGAAGAAATAAGAATGAAGGGTTACAAGCAATTCTCACCTATTTATAGAGGAGGATTACTAATGAACTAGTCTCTGAAATTGAAAATGACTTTTCATTTCCGAAAAGACCCATCCGTTCATGTTACCAGGTTCATCCATTTAATTATGGAATTGAATCGTCCTTTCTGTTCCCAAGAAATACGTTGATTCGTCCACCGTTTTGACGTATATGCTCACAATATCTGTCTTCTTATTCCCCAGCTACCAAGGTTTGGTTAAGCCGACTTCTTGTTTCCTGGGAAAGGGATTTTATATCTTCTATTTTATCAATTGATTAGAAAGTGGGATTCGCTATTTATCATGTTTCCATGACCTCTGAATAAATATTAAATCTGCTTTCTTTTTCTATCTATCACTTCTATTTGACCTCTGCATAGATATTAATCTAATTTTCTTTTGAGTTCATATATGCTATTATGTCCATATTACCTCTGATAGTATCATATACTCTAAAACAGAAATTAAGATTTCATTTATCTATTATGTCCATATTACATCCAGATAGATACAAATCATTGATCATAGAAGAATCATCATTTCCATTCCCATGTCATCAAAAAAAAAGTCTATTATATTTCTTAGACTTTCTTACAAGTTATAATGGAAATCTATTACATTCTTGGATTTTTATTCTATACACCAATGATAACCTAATAGAGATCTATTTCTTCTTTTATCTTCTTGGACGGGTTCGTTGTTGGTGGCAATTCCTGACTGTCTGAGCTCCAGTGGCAACCAGAACAGCAGGAATCAAACTCTGGTCTTCTCTCTCAGACGAGAGGAGAACCCCAGAGTATGGCAGCCCGAAGGCGTGTTGCTGCCAATACAATTGGTGGATTAGTGGCGGCACCTCAAAGGAGATAGGAATGTATCCAGCATTGTGATACGATTCCTAGTTCTGCCGTGAAAGGAACTCTACTACCCGATTTCTCGGGGTAGAGTTGACTCCACCATCCAACTCTCCGTGTATAAAGGCTCTTCCTACCAACAGAGGAAGACCCTTCTATCTCACGAAGAGTTCTGAGTTGTTTGATTTGTGCGTCAAAAGTGCATGAGCTCCCTGATGTTGATGTCAGAAGAACGCTCCTCACAGCGTCAAAGTCACCAATGCCAGTTCTGAAAAAGCTCTTCAGCCAAGCTTCTGCAGAAAACAACGAAGAAAAAGTGTTTTAGACAGAAGTATCATCGGATGCGTATTAAACGCTAACTAAAAACAGAAGGCAAGGCTTTTTACGCCAGTGCTTCAACAAGGCTTTTACGCCGGCGATTCAGCACGGCTTTTTACGCCAGTGCTTCAGCAAGACTTTTACGCCGGTGCTTCACAAAGGTTTTTACGCCAGTGCTTCAGCAAGGCTTTACGCTCGTAAAATAGCTATTTTCAAACAAAAAATTCGAAGACAGATATTTGCTTACGATTGGACTTACCATTTGAGTCGAATGGTTTGGCTCTAATGGTGGTTGAATCTGCGTCTAATGACTGGGCATACAAAGGAACGCCGTTGGAAAGCTTCGCTATTGTCATTTGTTGAAGAACAACATTACAAAAAGTTATCTTCAGAGGAATGAGAATGAGAATATATGAAATATTATCGGCTATTTATAAAGACTGAAGAAACTGTTGGGATGAGTCTATTTCGGGAGAAGATCCTATTTAAAGGCTCTCGTAACCACAAGACAGATGCCACGTGTTGGTTTGTTTCTTGGGAATTAACAACCATAGAAGCAGTCAAAATAAGTGTTGAATAATTCTATCTACCAACAGAATGAGATTAACATCAAGATTTTATTTATAAAGGAGGGAGTGAACCCCTACATATAAAAGAGTCGTAATACACGGAATATTATTTCTCTCCTTCGTTGGGGTGACGAAGGGAGACACCTAGTTCGTGCATATTGCGAATCCCGGAGCGGCACATCAGACTAAGAAACGCTTCGGCATCTCCTGGTCCTTCGTACGCAGTTGGGGGACCACCATCAATGCGACTAAATACCGCAGGAGTCACTCCAAAACACTCTAAAAGGTTGCACGCTCGCTCGAAATCAAGCCTGGAGCTCGAAGCCTCTTTGATGATAATCTCGTTCTTCGGCGCCATGACAAAACGAGGCTAAATGTCAAAGAATTTGTCCTTATTTATACAAACCAAAGCAACTCTTCACATTCCTCATTGGAAACTGCTTACTCGGGAAGATGAAGAGACATTCAAAAGTTTCGAGAAAGAAACTTATTGTGACGGTTAAGTATTGACCGACATTAATTTTCTTTTGAAGAATACGCCGACTGTTGGATATCCTCGCTTTTACGCGGATGATGGTTGCGTATCCCAAATTTTACGCTGGTAGATCAAATCTCAACTTTTACGCTTCTGTTCAAAGTGTTTCAAATTTTGGAGATATTTGAAAACTTTGAAGGGGGTCTTGTAGGAGCGTAAAAAGTGCTTCACAAGAAGGGTCAAAGTGATAGATCACTCTACTCAAATTGATCCCCTTTATGCCAAGGAGAGGCTAATCACTTTACGCCTGTGCAAGCTGATCGTTTTACGCTTGGGTCCAAACTGATGGCTCTTTACGCCTATGACTAGCCAACTACCCCTTTTACGCTAGGACAAGGCTGTCTAGTCTCGCATTTAATGCAGAACCTGACATGGAGATATTAATGATGGCATTTACCACAGAATCCAAAGGAATTTGTCTTATACAAAGACCATTGTTGTCGTTTATGTGGATCGAGCTACTTTACGCTCACTATATGGTTTCTTTTACGCACGGAGTTTTACACGAGTTTTTACGCTCATAAAACGATGTGTGCGTAAAGTCTATTTGAGCCGTTTTTACGCTCAAGGTTATTCAATAACCACTTTACGCGGGAAACCTATGACAGAACTATTTTACGCTCATCTTACTGCTTTACGCCCAGAGGATGTTGGGGCTATTTTACGTCCTATTCTTTCTGGCCAGTTTGGAACGTGGTTTGCCTACATGGCCTTCATGCCACATATTTCGAAGAACGTGTGTACATGTATCATATTCTCACTGAAATGATGGGACGTGTGTCAACGTATACAAAGGATGACTCTGATCATGGGTGGCAGTTGTTAGCGTAAAGACAGATTTTGATGCTTTTTACGCACAGAAGCCCCAATCTATAAATAGACTGATTTTTGAGGACAGACGGACACACACAGAGAGACAGGAGAGGATACAGAGATCAGAACTTTGAGACTTTGATTCTCCGGAGCATTCTTCTTCAACTTTTCTTTCAGAACAGAGTGAAGCAAAGCAGGAAAGCATTCGGCCTCGCCATCAGTGTCCAAGTGCGTCGATACCTTTCTGGTGACTTAGTTCTTCCAAGTTGTTCTACTTCAAGCAGTGATCTTCATCATCATCATATGGTCCAAGGAACAAAGTGATCATTTACATATCAGACTTCCATAGCAATACTTTCCCAGAATCAAATTTGTACTTCTTGTACTTTTTCTCGTTTTATTTTCAAAATCCAACTTTTGTTTGGCATTTTTGTTAAGTGAAACAGGCATACCTTGGTTTTAGGTACGGATAGCAAGTTTGATTGGGGATACCCAGGACGTTTCCACAGTAACGTTGTCGTGGACGTTTCTGGTATCCGGAGAAAGAATGCCATGGAGCAGCTAGGCTCCCGGGGCATGATGAGAAATGATGGGCCTGTGCTGAAAAACTTGGCACAGGACATTTTATGGGCCTATTATCCTTGGCTTACCTTGGGTTAGGGTACGAATAATAGGATGAAAGGGAACCAACATACTTACTCAGAGGTAATGAGGACATGGCAAGTATGAGGATTTTTTTACCGTGAAATCTTCCTACTCAGAGGTAGTGAGGACATGGCAGGAGTGGACTTAACAGAGGATATTTGTGGACCTACTATCCTTGGCGTACTCCGGTTGTGGGTACATATAATAAGTCAAAAGGGAATCAACATACTTACTCAGAGGTAATGAGGACATGGCAAGCATGAGGGTTTTCTTCGACGGAGCCTTCCCACTCAGAGGTAGTGAGGACATGGCAGGAGTAGGCTCAATGAAGGAGGGTACTGTAGACCTTTAAAAATGACAGTCACGCTGAGTTGATCAGAACAAGTCCAGCAGTCACGCTGAGTTGATCAGGACAGAGTCAAAAGTCACGCTCAGTTGATCCAGACAAATTTTACAAATCACGCTGGGGAACAGCTCATCATTTATCAGAGAGTAATTATGACTGACAGCACGACAGTCGAAGAATGTCTCTTCGTATGCCACGTATGCACAAAATTCGAGAGATCACAGCCGTCTATTGCATGATTTTCGAAATCTTCTTCAGCAAGACTCAGCCTTCATCGAGTTGGCGTACCAAAAAGGGTTTCTTGTCATTTAATGCGACTGACAAAGCAATCACTGTCAGAGATTTTGTGTCAGTTAAGACACGCCAAATCAAGACAGCTGGCAGTCCTATCTCAAGTCTGCGTGTATCTTTGAGTTCTTCACCTCAAGTTTGCGTGGATTCGGAAGTTTTCTTCCTCAAGTCTGCGTGGATTTTGAAGCATTTTTGCCTCGAGTCTGCGTGGATCCTGAAGCTTCTTGCCCCAAGTTTGCGTGGATTTTGAAGCTTTCTACACCGAGTTTGCGTGGATTTCGTCTTCAACAAGTCTGCATGGATTTCATCAAATTGGAGTACGTGGCAGCCATGCCACTGATCTCTCGCTTGCGTGTCCTGTAACTTGCACATGACTCATGCATGATCGCCATATGTCCAACAGTTACAGGCCACGTCCAGTAACTGCTCACAGCCTTGCGTATGTTAAATCCTGCGTGATTTTCAACTAAGCACAGGCTGTGAAGACAGTTATCTTTTCAGTTTTATTTTCGACTCTATAAATAGAGTTCTTTTTCTCATTTATTGTAGAGATACACTGATATCTACTGTCAAAATTTTGAGAGCTTTTCTTCTTCGCATAGTCCAAGGGATAAAGTGATCGTCTTCTAGATCAGATTCCCACAGTTGTAATTTTCCCAGAAACACAACAAATAAAGATAATTTCTTTATGGAAAACAAATTGGCGACTCTGCTGGGGAAAACCATCTCCTCTTCTGAGATAGCAACAACTCAATGCGACACTTCGTCAATCGGCTCGACGAAGAAGGTGATGACGATCAAACTCGATCAACTCGCCTATGAAGAAATACAGCGGGCTAAGGGTGGCAAGCCCACTCCAGCCTCTATTACCACTGCCAAATCGAAGGGACACTCTGTCTATGTCCCTAAGAATCAGTTGGTAGTCAATGGTGAAGTCTCTGCCACAGTGTCTACTCCTAACACTGGCAAGAACTCTACTGCAAGCACGCACACTCTTGTGCGCTCGAAGATGACAGCATTCAAAAGTCATGCTGACAGCACTGGTTCTTTAACCAAGTCTGTTCCAGTGTACAATCTCACACCCAAAAGTCATGCTGACAGTACTGGCTCCTTAGCCAAATCTGTTCCAGCGTGTCTCTCTAAAACCAAAAATCACGTTGACAGTACTGGCTCCTTAGTCAAATCTGTTCCAGCGTGTAATTCTAAAATCAAAAGTCACGCTGACAGTACTGGCTCTTTAGCCAAATCTGTTCCAGTGTGCAAATTCAATCCCAAAAATCATGCTGACAGTACTGGCTCCTTAGCCAAATCTATTCCAGCGTGCAAATTCAACTCTAAAAATCACGCTGATAGTACTGGCTCCGTAGCCAAATCTATTCCAGTGTGTAATCCCACATTCAACAGTCACGCTGACAGTACTGGCTCCTTAGCCAAATCTGTTTCAGCGTGTAATTCTAAATTCAAAAGTCACGCTAATAGCTCTGGTTCTTTAACCAAGTCTGTTTCAGCGTGTATTTCATCCAAGAAGAATGGCTCTTTAGCTATCTCTTCTTCTTTACCAAGTTCCACTGGAACTGGGGGTGGTCTTCCACACAAAGTTCCTTCGAAAAGGAATAACTCTTTAGTTGTTTCTTCTGCTCCTGTAGTTTTTACTTCAGGAACAGCTTTGACTGACACTTTTGTTAGTCAAAGGAAAGGAGATAGTCTTTTGATTACTCTTCCTTCTGGACATTCTATGTCTCAAAACTTGAATGAGTCTAAGAAGAAACATTCCTTAGTGTCTTCTTCTATGACTTCTTCAAATTGGGCACAGAATTTGTCCATAAAAGAGGGTCTGTTACCAACTCCTAATCAAAGGGATGGTTCAACTCTTCCTTCTATGTAAATATCCAGATCAATGGAAGGAAAACTCCATGTGTTACCTACAACTGATCTAAGAACAAAACTGAACACTTCTGGTGTTAAGAAACTATACCAGTTGGAAACAAGGATAAGAGATCCAGATGCAGAGTATGCAAGAAACTATGTGGCTCATATTAATCACTCTCTGTATAATCAAGAGCCATCAAGACCCAAGAACAGGAAATATACTCCTTAATCTTCACAAACAGATTTACGAGAACATCTTCAACAGAAGAGAAGGAGTAATTCTATGACAAAAGATCATGCTGAATGTGACTTCTATCCAAGAGTCATAATTCAGTGCAGATGTCAATCAATGGTTCAAAACCATGGTGATCATGAATGTGACTTCCAGCCGAGAATCACAATGCAATACAGATGTCAAACTAAACGACAATCTGTCTTTAATCAGATTCAGTGTGAACCTATGCCTGATGAAGGTGAGCCTTTGTTTGCTTCTGTCAACATGACCTCTCGGGATACTGGGGGTAGAAATGATAGTCCAGATGGAGTATATAGAGGTACCAAATCAAGGGTCCTGGCCTCTAGTCAAAGAAATTTGATCTCTGTAGATGATTCTGAATTTCTGGGAGAATCTAATTTCCCACCTCTTCCTACTGGGGGTAGTTCTCCTCTAACTGACTTTGATGCACGAAGCAGTGATTCAGAGCATACAATATCCACAAGTTCATCAATAATCCCTCGTACAGTCATAACATATATGGTTGATGGGAATACTGACGAACCTTCTTCTTCCATGACTCCTCAAGAACAAAGAATTGCTTCTTTGGAACAGCAAATGAGGTCTATGGCTGATAATATGAAGTCGATGTACGAACTCATGGCAGCCCAACTGCAAAATCAACAGACTGTACCAGAAGCTACACCAATTGACACTGGTGTAAGTCCAGTACATGTTCCTCCAGCAGTCCAGTCCAATACTCCTGGGCAAGTTCAACCAGTTCCTAGTCTCTCTGGAGCTGGGGGTAGTGCTTACAATGCTGTTCCCCCTTCCAACTATTCTCTACAAGCTACAACTCCACAATCCTCCGGAGTTGTTAGTGATGAATTGAGGAATCTCAAAACTCAATTCGAGGCATTCAAACAGAAGGATGGTTTACAAAGGTTAGGCATCAAGCAACCTTATCCGATAGAATGGAAGCAAGTATCTTATCCTCCTAAATACGAGCCTCCTACTATCTCATTCTATGATGGAACCACTTCTCCAAGTCAGTTTATTAATCACTTTGAAGTGATGACTGACCAATTGCAACCAAGTGATGCCCTCCTTACTCGGGTATTTATTGGATGTCTCAAAGGAACTGCTTATGAATGGTATAGAAGTCTCCCAGATGGGTGCATTACTTCATTTGCCGGTTTCAAACAGATGTTTCTTGAACGGTTCTATGAAGGGTTCAATGACATGACTATGTCTGCTCTTATTAGAATCAAGCAGAAAAATAATAAAACTACAGAGGATTACATTGAACGGTTTCGAAGAGAAGCTCTGAAGATGCCTCTTGGAACTCCTGATGCTGTTACCATTGACACATGCAAATCAAACTTGTTGCCAATCATCAGCATGTGGACAGGATCCACCCAATTTCAAGACTGGCCTTCTTTCATAGTTAGTGTCAAAGCTGCAGAAATTAGTGCTGAAACCTTCAAAGGTTTAGGAGTGCAGATGACTCCTAAAGAAACAGGTCAAGGTGCTAACAATAAAAATAATCTCGCAAGGAAAAAGAAACTCTTGAAGTTAATCTTCAGAGCAAAGATGCATCAACTGTTCAAACTCCTGCCTCTACAACTCAACAATCAAGAACACCTCGCCCCAAAGAAGAATATTCTTTTGACGACGACGATGTCCTTGGTATCTTTGAATGTCTGCTGAAAGGTAATAAAATACAATTACCTGAGATCAAGAAACCTGATGAAGCTGGTAAGACAGATCATCCCAAATACTGTCCATACCACAGAATGCTGGGTCATACAATTCGAACATGTTATGTACTGAAAGGAAAGATCCAAGAAATGATTAAGTCTGGAGCTATCTTTCTTACTCCAAAAGAGAAGACCGTCACCTCCAACGTCGTCTCTATGCAATTTGGAGATTTCCCTCCTCAACTCCTTGAAAGTGGGATCGTTCCTATTCCCAAGGCAACTCTTGAAATAGTGAATATTCCTCCTCTACAATCTGAAGGATTGGTGCCAATCACTTTGGAGACTGGAGAAATCATGTGGATTCATCCTGATCTAGTGGCAGACTTTGAATCTCCTTCTCTTCAAAAGTCCAAGAAGTCTGGAAAGATTAAATCATGTCATATGACTTCTCTTGGATCTACCTCTGACACAGAGCCGAAAGAAAAAGAAGAAGCACTTGTTAGTGCTACTCGAACGGGGAAACCTTATCTAAAGGATTATTCTAAGAATCTTAAGGATCTTACTGATAGCCCTCCAGCTGCTAAAGATGCTACTAATGTCCCTCCTGAAGAAGAATCATCTACTGCACCTGTTCCTTCAACCACACCAGTTGAATATGTTCCTCCCAAGCCTACAGCTCTTGAGAAAGGCAAGCAACAGGCTCGGTTTGATAAACCAATCAAGAAGTCTCCTCCTCTTGGACTTCAGAAGCCTTACAACTTCGACATTTTGGCTCAACTTGCTAATACTCCAGCTAGAATGTCCCTCTTTGAGCTTTTACGTCTTTCTAAAGAGACTCGGGAGACATTAAGTGAGGCACTTCTTCAAGCTGACTCTTGTCTTGCACAATTGAAGAAGCCAGATGCAGAACCTGCCACTTGCTTACATTGCAACAGTGTACTGGAGATTATCCCAAATATCACTTTTACACAAGACGACATGCTACTGGAGGATAATCGACATGATCGGACTCTCTACTATACTGGTTATATCGATACGATGAAGATAGATCGTATCCTCATTGACCAAGGGTCTGCTATAAGCATAATGCCAAAGAGTCTATTGGATGAACTAAAAATCCCTCTTCACAAGCTCTCCAAGACGGTTACTACTATCCTGGGATTCAATCAAAGCCGAAGCGAGCCTTTGGGAAAGATTCATCTGAAGCTTCAGATAGGTGATTTCAGATCTAAAGTCACTTTCTATGTGATTGAGATCGTGGGATCCTATAATCTTCTTCTGGGGAGGCCCTTTCTTCATGAAAATAATGTGGTGCCCTCTACTCTTCATCAGTGCTTTAAATACATTGACAGCAATGGAAGAGTACAAAAAGAAGTTGCTGATATAAATCCCTTCCATGGGGTTGAAGCTTATTTCAATGATTCCCGGATGTACAAAGAAGAGTATACAAGGATCATACAAGCCATGGAGAAAGAGGATTCACAAAGTGAGACCTTAATAATCCCTGTTAAAGGTCGAACTACTCAGCAACAATCTCCCAAACTCTCTGGAGAAGGTTCTTTAATCATTCCAGTGAGTGGACGGATCTCTCCACTATCTCAGTCATCTACTCAAGATACTCTGATCATTCCTGTTGGAGGACGGACTACTCTTCCATCTCAAATTTCAAGGGAGCTCACCTCTTCTGAGCCATTTGTTATCGATCTTAATCGAAACA
Source organism: Iris pallida (assembly GCA_029216955.1). Classification (NCBI taxonomy): domain Eukaryota; kingdom Viridiplantae; phylum Streptophyta; class Magnoliopsida; order Asparagales; family Iridaceae; genus Iris; species Iris pallida. The sequence goes on from JANAVB010002722.1 coordinate 30,174, forward strand.
AAGCTTCTTCTTCTTCTTCCTCTCCCCCTTTAGTCATTGATTTGGCTAAAATCTCTAAGGTTCAGCCTTCTTCCAATGTAAATATTGCTGCTTTTACATTCAATGAGAAGTCTCCATCTCTGCATTACGCTGATGTGTGTAATTATGTTCATAGTTATTTATATTTGTTAGATGACTTGAACACAATAACCATTGGAGTTGTACAGACTGTTCATACAGATGTATCCCTAGAACCTGTACAATCTTCATACTTTCTAGTTCCCAGCAGAAAGCCAGAAGATATTCCAATATTCTTCTACAAAGGACCCCAAAGTCCTTCTGATTTAGAAGATGATGACAAAAATGATGATACTGGAAGATTACAACTACGTCGCTATAGTCAGCAATCTAAAGACATCATCAAAAATATGGGCTATGACTTCAGGACTGGCCTCAATAGTGGAAAAGAAAGAAAGATGCCTGTTCGTATTCCTCCTCTGAAATATGGGAGGACGAAATGCGGATTGGGCTATATTGCTCCTACTTATTTTATCAATATTTTCTATGAAGATCCTGAATCTGACGAAGATAGGAGATCTGATTCTTCTAGTACCACTTCTTGGGATTCCGATACGAGTATTGGTGACTTCTACTGCAACATTCTGTCTTCCAACATGGTTTCTATTAACCATTCTGAAGAAAGTGATGAAGACGAAGACGAACTTGAAATCTCACCTGAATCAGAACAATGGGCCCAAAGGTTAGATAATCAATGGGAGTTCCGTTTCGAGCAAAAAGAACCTCCGACTGAAGATAAGCTTGTTCAAATAGATGTTGGTGAAGAGGGATCCCCCAAACCGATATTCATCAGTGAAAGTCTTTCAGAAACTGATAAGCAAGACATGATCAAACTCATTCGTAATTACATCGACGTCTTCGCTTGGAGTTATGAAGATATGCCAGGACTTGATCCACAAATCGCAACTCACAAGCTCAATATCTTGCCGAATGCCAAACCGGTCAACAACAACAGCGACGATTTCGTCCAGATATTATGGATGCAATTGAAGCTGAAGTCAATAAACTCATTACCTCCGGGTTTATTAGAGAGGAACAACATCCCGATTGGGTGGCTAACATAGTTCCTGTCCTTAAAAAGACTGGCAAGATCAGAGTATGCATAGATTTCCGCGATCTCAATACGGCATGTCCTAAAGACGAATTCCCTCTACCAATCACTGATGTCATGATCGATAATACCTGTGGATTTGAACGGATGTCATTCATGGACGGGTATTCTGGGTACAATCAGATTAAAATATTTCCAGACGACGAGAAGTACACTTCTTTCAGAACGTCGATTGGTACATACTGTTATACAGTTATGCCATTTGGTCTCAAGAATGCAGGAGCAACTTATCAACGAGCTATGAGCACTATATTCCGTGAACATCTGCGGAAAATAGTCGAATGCTATGTTGATGATATTGCAGTTAAAAGTCGACAAAAGAAGGATCACATCCAAGATTTGAAGACTATTTTTGATCTAATGCGTAAGCATCAATTAAAGATGAACCCTACTAAGTCCTTCTTAGGCGTCTCTAGTGGTAAATTTCTCGGCTTCGTCATTACCGCTAAAGGTATACACGTGGATCCCGAGAAGATCAAAGCCATCCAAGAGATGCGTCCTCCACGCTCCTTAAAAGAGCTACGAGGATTTCAAGGAAGAATCGCTTATATCAGGAGATTCATCTCTAATTTATCAGGACGCTGCAGACCATTCAACAAACTTATGAAGAAAGGTGTCTCTTTTGTCTGGAATGATGAATGTCAGAAAGCATTCGATGATATAAAACAATATCTGATGAGCCCACCAGTATTGGTACCTCCCATCTCAGGAATAACGTTCCTTCTGTATACCTGAGTAATGAGTCATTCATTGGGTGTATTACTTGCTCAAAAGAATCAAAATGGTCATGAACAAGCCATCTATTATCTCAGTCGCACTATGATCGGAGCTGAACCTCGATATTCATCGGTCGAAAAAGAATGTCTAGCCTTGATGTTCGCTGTCCAAAAGACACGACATTATATCATGGGCCAGACTATTCATGTCATCTCCAGGATCAATCCTATACGGATCATGATGAAGAAACCCAGTGTTTTGAATTCTCGACTGGCTAATTGGGGAATTCTACTTTCTCAGTATGACATGCATTATATTCCTCAAAAATCAGTCAAAGGACAAGCTTTAGCTAATTTTCTGGCTGCTCACTCAATTCCAGAAAATTCAAAACTCTATGATGAAATCCCAGATGAAGTCCTAGATTCAAATCAAATTGATGAAGAAGATCCTACTTGGCGTCTATTCTTTGATAGAGCTTCAAGAATTGGTCCTAATGGTGATATTGTCGCTGGAATTGGAATCGTTCTTGTATCGCCAGAAGGTCTTGCTATCCAAAGAGCCTATTCTCTTGATCAGCCATGTTCAAACAACATAGCTGAATACAATGCATTGCTTATTGGTCTTCAACTTGCTAAATATCTGAATATTCAACATTTGGAGGCGTACGGAGACTCTAAACTCATTGTCAATCAGATAAGGGGTACTTATGAAGTTCGCCATCAAGATTTGGTTCCTTATCATAGATCGGCTATATCTATGGCTTCTTCGTTCAAAGAATTCTTCATTGAATATGTTAGACGAGCATGTAACACAGAAGCTGATGCCCTTGCCAATCTTGCGGCGGTGTTGGCTATTCCAATCAGACGTCAACAAATGATTGTTGTTCGTAATCGAGAATTATTTTATCTCGAAAACAATCTGACCCTAGGACTTCCAGTTGACATTGAAGAATCAACATCTCATGATGTCAATACAACAAGAGAATTTGGATTCAGTCGTAAATCGATGTCATCTTCTTCTGATTCCAGTATGGAATTCATCTTCAGTAACTCGGCCGAGAATCAGAATACGGATAAAGATTGGAGACTTCCTTTCTTAGATTTCGTATTGTACAATATTCTTCCAGATGATCCGAGTGAAGCAGCATCTATCAGACGACGATCACTCAGATTCTATTACAATCATACAACAAAGACATTATATCGTCGAGTTTATGATGGTTTACTTCTTCGATGTGTTGCCGGCGACGAGGCTCAACAAATCATTCGCGAAGCACATGATGGAACTTGTGGTGCACATCAGCCTGGACCAAAACTTCAAGACTGTATTCGACGTATGGGTTATTATTGGCCTACTATGGTATTTGATGCCATCGAATACGCAAAGAAGTGTAAAGCCTGTCAAATCCATGCGGATTTTATTCATCAACCTTCGGAATTTCTACATCCGACGACAGCATCATGGCCCTTCGAAGCTTGGGGCATGGACATCATTGGTCCAATCAATCCGCCATCATCAAAAGGTCATCGGTTTATTCTCGCAATAACCGATTACTTTTCCAAATGGGCCGAAGCCATTCCTTTATCTGAAGTTAAGACATCCAATATCATCAGCTTTATTAAGCACCACGTCATCTACAGATTTGGTATTCCTCGACGCATTATTCATGATAATGGTCCACAGTTCGTCAGTCAAAAATTTACTCGATTCTGCGACGACCATCGGATCAACAATGTGGCTTCTACCGCATATAATCCAGCAGCTAATGGATTAGCAGAAGCTTTCAATAAGACCATCATCAAACTCCTAAAGAAGTTTGTCTCTACTAACAAACGTAATTGGAGTGACAAGCTCGGTGAATGTTTGTGGGCTTATCGTACTACAGTTCGTAATGCTACTAAATGTACACCCTTCTCTCTGGTGTATGGTTCCGAAGCTGTTCTTCCATTAGAGATTCAAATTCCTTCTTTAAGGATAACAATCACTAATGAACTCACTGCTGAAAATAATGATCGTCTTCGACTTCAGGAATTAGAAGCTCTGGATGAAAAGCGATTATCTGCTCAACAGAATATTGAATTCTATCAAGCTAGAATCTCAAGAGCTTTTAATAAGAAAGTCAGAGTTCGATCGTATCAAAAAGGAGAACTTGTTCTAACAGTCAGACGTCCTATGACTATGACTCATATGAGCAAGGGCAAATTTGACGCAAAGTGGGAAGGTCCCTATATTGTGAGCAAAGTTTTCTCAAATGGAGCTTATCAACTCTCAGAATTGGATGGTCGAAAAGTCTTAATGCCTATTAATGGCAAATTCCTTAAAAAGTACTATGTATAAATGCTTGTAATCATCAGACAGTTTCATGTTTAGAAATAAAATTTTTATTTTATTTTTAATCATGAATGATGATACATGATATTAAGGAAGATCATTGTCATCCTTTTCTACATTTGGACGTGGGCCACTGCCATCCTTCTCGAAGACGTGATCAGCAAAAGAGCTGAGGATCTCCTTGCTGGAACCCACAAGAAACTTGCAAACGGCCATCCTTATGGCTTCTTCTTCTTCTTCAGTCCTTCCTGGTTCGAGCAGGAAGTCCAGAATGTCCCTAGGTGGCTTGGGTGCAGACGAACCTTCGCCTGCTTCCATCTTCTTCGATTGAATTGGATCAGCAGGACGTTCTTTAGTGCCTTTCTGAACCTTTGAGGCAATCTCAATCTTCTTGGATGCTTCTCCAGACGACATTTTTATGTTGAGGAGTAGAAATGTTCAGATTTCTGCTATATTTATAGGCAGAAGTTCCTCAAACAATGAAGCGTCATATCCATTCGACGATTCACACATTCATTAATGCTTGACGGTTCATCCGTTCATTTTTCACATTCATCAGATGGTTCGCCCGTTCATTAATGCTTGACGGTTCATCCGTTCACTTATTACATTCATTCGACAGTTCATGTTTTCCCATCACTTACGATTTATAGGAGCTTGTGGGACTTCATGTCGAGGAAGTTTGTCAGTAGTGGCACGCGAAGAAGTTGCGGGGGCTTTCCTCTTGGCCTGAGCATCAGCTTTCTTGGGAGCCATTTCGGCTGAGAAAGAAGAAAAAGAAGTCGGGGAAGAAGGAGTTCGTCGGGGAAGATGAAGTTCTCTTCTGTGGGTTCTCTCTTTCAAACGCAAGTAAAGAAAGAAAGAAGTAATCTATGGCTTATTTATAGGCTCATAAAGAATTCTAAATGACGGCAAAGTCATTATTGCCTCGATATTTGGAGATTTGCACGGGATCCTAACAGCACAGAATCCCAACAGTCCAATCATCTCGGAGTAAATCTCTCATTGAAGTCATATCAGCGTGACTAAGTTCATTTTTATCTTATTTTCAAAGTATTTCGAAAATTTTGAAGTCTTTTCAATTTTTGAAAACTTTGAAGGGGGTTTTGTAGACCTTTAAAAATGACAGTCACGCTGAGTTGATCAGAACAAGTCCAGCAGTCACGCTGAGTTGATCAGGACAGAGTCAAAAGTCACGCTCAGTTGATCCAGACAAATTTTACAAATCACGCTGGGGAACAGCTCATCATTTGTCAGAGAGTAATTATGACTGACAGCACGGCTGTCGAAGAATGTCTCTTCGTATGCCACGTATGCACAGAATTCGAGAGATCACAGCCGTCTATTGCATGATTTTCGAAATCTTCTTCAGCAAGACTCAGCCTTCATCGAGTTGGCGTACCAAAAAGGGTTTCTTGTCATTTAATGCGAGTGACAAAGCAATCACTGTCAGAGATTTTGTGTCAGTCAAGACACGCCAAATTAAGACAGCTAGCAGTCCTATCTCAAGTCTGCGTGTATCTTTGAGTTCTTCACCTCAAGTTTGCATGGATTCGAAAGTTTTCTTCCTCAAGTCTGCGTGGATTTTGAAGCATTTTTGCCTCGAGTCTGCGTGGATCCTGAAGCCTCTTGCCCCAAGTTTGCGTGGATTTTGAAGCTTTCTACACCGAGTTTGCGTGGATTTCGTCTTCAACAAGTCTGCGTGGATTTCATCAAATTGGAGTACGTGGCAGCCATGCCACTGATCTCTCGCTTGCGTGTCCTGTAACTTGCACACGACTCATGCATGATCGTCATGTGTCCAACAGTTACAGGCCATGTCCAGTAACTGCTCACAGCCTTGCGTATGTTAAATCCTGCGTGATTTTCAACTAAGCACAGGCTGTGAAGACAGTTATCTTTTCAGTTTTATTTTCGACTCTATAAATAGAGTTCTTTTTCTCATTCATTGTAGAGATACACTGATATCTACTGTCAAAATTTTGAGAGCTTTTCTTCTTCGCATAGTCCAAGGGATAAAGTGATCGTCTTCTAGATCAGATTCCCACAGTTGTAATTTTCCTAGAAACACAACAAATAAAGATAATTTCTTTATGGAAAACAGGTACATAGGACGACTCATAGGTAACGAGGACATGGAAGTTCAATGTAGGGGGGATTTATTTTTGGCAGAATTGAGACGACTCAGAGGTAACATCGACATGGTCATTTTTAGAAATTTGTGGATCTGTTACCCTTTTTGTGCACTAGGAGTGTGGGTAGTGGATCATGAGGTAGGGGCTCTTTCAGGAAGAAAGTTCAGAGGTAGGGTTATACATGACCTTCTTCCCAAAAGAGTGACCGGGATGTAAGTTCAGGGGTACCAGCGGGTACATAACTCGATAATCCGGGAATTTTGGAATCAAAGTGTAAGTTCAGAGGTACCAGAAGGTACATAACTCAATAATCTGGGGGTTTTTTGTGGAGGAAGAATGTGAGTTCAGTGGTACCGGAAGGTACATAACTCAATCATCTGGGATTTGGAGAATGCGAATTCAGCGGTACCATAGGGTATATGACTCGATAGTCTGAGATTTTGCGAATATGATTTCAGCGGCACCAGCGGGTACATGACTCGAAAATATAGGATTTTGATAAATGTGAGATCAGCAGTACCAGTGGGTACATGACTCGGTGATCTGGAAAATGATAAATGTGAGTTCAGCGGTACCAGCGGGTACATGACTCGATAATCTGGAATATGTCGTTTAGACATAATATTTTTTCAGGAACTTGCCGTTGACGGGCAACATGAGCAAGTCTTCGTTTTGTTTTGCGAAGCGGTAAGCACCGTTAGAGAATACGGCCTCAATGATAAACGGATCTTCCTATTTTGGCTGGAATTTATCGGCGGTTTTGTGAGTCATGACCATCGGCCTCCAGACTGCCAGAACTAGATCGCCCACTTGGAATGTTCTAATTTTAACCTTCTTGTTGAAGGCTCCCGAGATGCGTGTTTGGTATAGCTCGATTCGTTGTTGAGCCAAGAGGCACTTTTCATCCAAGGCCTCCAATCCTTGTAGCCGACGACGGTAGTTATCGTCCGTCGTCAATTGGTAAGTAAGGGCGACGCGGAGTGAGGGTATTTGAGTCTCCAATGGGAGGACTGCCTCACTCCCGTACACCAAGAAAAATAGCATATTTCCAGTAGCTGTTCGGACTATAGTACGGTACACCCATAAGCATTCACCAAGCTTCTCGTTCCAGTCACTTTTGTTGGAAGATACAAACTTCTTGAGAAGTTTGATGATTGTTTTGTTGAATGCTTCTGCCAAACCATTCACTGCCGGATTGTATGGTGTTGAAGCAATATTATGGACGCGATGCTTGTCGCAGAACTGTTAGAAGGCATGGCTTGCGAACTGCGGACCATTATCATGGAAGATCCTTCGAGGCAGTCCAAAGCGATAGATGACATGATGCTTGAGGAAGCTGATCACGTTTGAAGTCTTTACTTCTGCGAGCGGAACAGCTTCCGCCCATTTGGAGAAGTAATCCGTGATCGCGAGTATGAAGCGATGTCCTCGGGAGAAAGGTGGAGTAATCGGACCGATGATGTCCATTCCCCATGCTTCGAATGGCCAGGACACCACTGTCGGATGTAGAAACTCGGATGGTTGGTGGATGAAGTCTGCGTGGACTTGGTAGGCTTTGCATTTTCTTGCATAGTCCATCGCATCTGCTACCATCGTGGGCCAGTAGTAGCCCATTCGGCGAAGACGGTCTTGTAATTTAGGGCCAGGCTGATGGGCCCCGCAGATACCGTCATGAGCTTCGCGTATGGCTTCTTTGGCTTCTGTGTTTGACAGACACCGAAGCAATAACCCATCGTAGGATCGCCGATACAGCATTTTTGTCTCTGTATCATAGAAGAATCTGAGAGAACGCTTTCTGATGGAAGTTGCTTCCTTTGGGTTCTCGGGCAGGATGTCGTAGACTATGAAGTCTATGAATGGTTATCTCTAGTCTGGCGCTTCGTCGATCGTTTAAGCGGAATAACTTGCCATGACTTGAACATTGTTCTTGGGACAGACCAGTTCGTGGCCTATCACGTCAACCGAATGATGAGTATGGTTTGGAACTGCTAGGGAAGCGGCAAGGCCTGCTAGGGCATCGGCTTGAATATTTTGGAGTCTGGGAACATGTTCGATGAAGAATCCCTCAAATGACGAAATAATGTTGATCGATATTTGGTGATATGGGATCATGTCTTCGTGGCGGACTTCGTACGAACTCCGGATCTGATTGACGATTAACTGAGAATTGCCGTATGCTTCAAGATATTCTACCCCCAGCTCTCTTGCAAGTTGGAGGCCGATGACCAAAGTGTTGTACTTGGCCATATTGTTAGAGCATGGCTCCGTGACGGAGTAAGCGCGATTGATCACTAGTCCGGAAGGAGAAATCAACACCACCCCGACTCCAACGACTATGTTGTCCTTGGGTCCAGTTCTCGAAGCACCGTCGAAGAACATTTGCCATATATCATCGTGTGTGGTCACATGCGAGTCGGTGACCTCATCTGGGATTCCTTCATATACTCTGGATGACTCCGAGCCTAGGTGGACTGCTAAAAAGTCTGCCAGGGCTTGACCTTTAACAGCCTTTTGCGGGACGAAGATCATATGATAGGGGGACAGCAATATTGCCCATATGGCGAGACGGGAGCTAAGTGCCCCTGGTTTAGTCATGAGGACCCTGAGGGAGTTGACTCGTGAGATCACATGTACGGTTTGTCCTATGATATAGTGCCGCGTCTTTTGAATGGCGAACACCAGGGCGAGGCATTCCTTCTTCACGACGGTATATCGGTGCTCTGGCCCAATCATCATTCGGCTAAGGTAATATACAGCTTGTTCATGGCCTGCATCATTGTTTTGTGCCAGCAGAGTGCCGAAGGAATGCTCCATTTCTCGTACATATAGCAAGAATAGTTTTCCAGCAATCGGGGCCACCAGGACTGGAGGGTTCGACAAGTATTCTTTGAGGCTGTCGAAGGCACGTTGGCATTGTTCATCCCATACGAACGAGACGCCCTTCTTCATGAGATGGGTGAATGGCCGACATCGCCCGGAGAGGTTAGAGATGAACCTCCTAATGTATGCTAGTCTTTCCTGAAGGGCTCTGAGTTCGCGGAGGTTCCTCGGGGGACCCATCTCCATAATTGCCTTCGTCTTCTCTGGGTCGACATGAATTCCCTGGCCAGTAATAATAAAACCCAAGAATTTTTTGCTGGATACGCCCAAGAAGGATTTTGTAGGATTCATCTTCAGGTTGTGTGCTCGCATCAGGTCAAACACTGTCTTCAGATCACGCAGGTGGTCTCCCTTATAGCGACTCTTGACGGCGATGTCGTCGACATAGTACTCCACAGTCTTGCGTAAATGGTCTCTGAAGATGATACTCATGGCTTTTTAATACGTGGCGCCAGCATTCTTTAAACTGAAAGGCATGACTGTGTAGCAGTATGTGCCAATCGATGTTCGGAATGATGTATGCTTTTCGTCGTCAGGAGACATCTTGATTTGGTTGTACCCCGAGAAACCATCCATGAATGACATGCGTTCGAAGCCGCATGTGTTGTCAATCATGATGTCTGTGATAGGAAGAGGGAATTCATCTTTAGGACATACCTCATTCAGATTGCGGAAGTCGACGCAGATTCGAATCTTCCCATTCTTCTAGAGGATCGGTACTATGTTGGCGACCCAGTCAGGATGTTGTTCCTCACGAATGAAGCCGCTGGCTATCAGTTTGTTGACTTCAGCTTCGATCGCATCCATGATGCCCGAGCGGAAGCGTCGTTGTTGTTGTTTTAACGGCTTTGCGTCTGGCCGAATGTTGAGCTTGTGAAGGACAACCTCGGGATTTAGTCCTGGCATGTCTTCATAGCTCCAGGCGAACATATCAATATATTCTTAACAAGTTCCAGTAGCGATTCTCGCTCTTCGTCTGTTAGGCTTTTACTGACGAAGATTGGTTTTGGAGAAGATTCGCTGTCGAGATCGACCTGTATAACCTCATCTTCGGTAGGAGCTTCTCTCTGTTCGAACCGCTTTACCTATTGTGCATCCAGCTGTTGGGCCCACGGCTCTAACTCGAGGATTTCAAGAATGTCTTCATCTTTTTCGTAAGCGTCGGCGAATGCCATATTGACTGACAGGACTTGTCTGAATACGTCTTCGATGCTGGTATCCGAATCAGAAGTTGGTGACCCGGTTGAATGTGAATGCCAGTCGTATTTCTCATCTGAACTTTCAGGGGTCGTTGCGGGCGTGACATACCCTAGTCCACACCGGGTCTTGCTATAGTAGTCCTGTGGTTTGCCAGCTGGGACTGGCGGCTTCAAAGGTAATCGTCGACCGGTGCCGTAGTTCAAGCCTAGCGTAGTCTCCAGATCATACCCCTGTTTTTGCATGTGGTATTTGGATTGAGGGCTATAGAGATACAGAGGCAGTCTCCCGGCATCTGATTCGAGATCAACCTTCTCTATGGTGAAGGGCTGTGGGTCGTCCTTCCGGCCGAAGATGATTGGATGGTCCCCTCCCTCGATTATGCGGTAAGCATCTTCCACTGGAGTAAGCTGGTTTACAGTGTAAACATTTGTCACCTGTGTGTGTAGGCGAGTGCTTATACCGTGCTCCATAGCATACATTATACAAAGCTTATTAAGCACGAGGTAGTTCAAAGATAGCCCTTTATTGATGAAGTAAGGTATCTTTTCTAGCGGGATTACATCATCTGCGGAGGGAACATCAGTGTGGGCATCCACATACTTGGCCAATTCTGGTTCTTCTTTGGTCGTCTCTTGTATAAATGAGGACTGAGAGGACGACATGGGCAGCTTGATCATCAGGGGTTCTGTTGATAGAGCCGAGCGTGGAGTTGTTGGCAAACTAGGGACCCCCAGTTTGGTACTCGATGCTGGACGGGGAGTAGTTGGTTCGCTAGAAGCTCCAGACTTTGCATCAGGGTGACGATTCTTCTTGGGAAGACGTATCGTCATTGGCTTGTCAGAGGGATTGAATTTCTCTGCTTGTGGCTGGCTAACTCTCGGTAGCCTAATTGTCAGTGGCTCCGTTGAGGGTCTCAGCGCTTGGCCGGCCCTTGGCAGCCGGATTATCATTTGTCCTTCTTGTGCTGAGAGGCTGATCGCATCCTTACGCGGAGCGGACGTAAGGGGTACAGATTTGCCAGGTTTACGAGGTTGAAGGTGGATCGTCAGAGGTTCTTCTGATCCTGAGGCCGTCTCAGTTCGAGCCTGTACATCTTCATCCAGGTGCCTCTTCGATTTCTCGTATAGACAGGAATCCGAGTAGTAGGATTTGACCCCTTTGAAGGGATCGATGTCGGCAAATTCTATCCTCACAAAGCCATATTTGTCGACATACTTGAAGCACTGGTACAGCGTGGAAGGCACGATCATATAATCGTGTATCCAAGGGTACCCCAAGAGGATGTTGTAAGAAGTGTCCGCATCTATGACGTAACAGGTCACTTCCGACTGGAGATCGCCAATTTGGCACTTCAAGCGAATCTTTCCAATCGGGTAGCTCATGCCCGAATTAAAACCGCTAATGGCGGTGCTTGTCGACGTCAGGCGATGCATAGGAATGCGGAGATGATGTAACATACCCTTCGGAATGATGCTTATGGAAGAACCAGGATCAATGTGCATCCGGTCCACTTTTACGTCCCCGATGTATCCTGTGGAGTGAAGACAATATTGGGCATCGCTCCTGTGCAAGCGCTGCCTTGGAGATCTGCAGGCGGGCTCTCTTCCGTGAGGTTGACCTGAGCTAGATATGCGTCGGTGTTCTGGAGTGCATCGCTCAAAGCCGCGCGAACATCCTTAGAGAGTCTCAGGAGCTGGTATAATGACAATTTGGCCGGTGTGTTGGCCAATTGCGCCAAGATGTCAAAGTTGTAGGGCCTTTCCAGCCCATGAGGTGCCTCTTTTCGGAGGGATTTGTCAAAGCGAGTCTCCTTCGACCTAGGCTTGTCGGTCGTCGGAGGCTGAGAAGGTCCTGGGGCATCAGCAGTAGCTGGCTGATGATCTTCAGTTGAGTTCTCAGCCGCGGGTTGAAATTGTGCCCCAGATTGGGTAACGACAGCCGTGACTTCTTCGACATCGGCTGAGATAGTACGGCAGGATCTGACTTTTCCATTCTGCTTCTTGCGGATGGAAGTTGGTGTGGGCTGAGTCACCTCAAGTACTAGGTCCGAATGGACCCACATAACCTCCCTCCGTGATGTGGTGAGGGGTACTAGACCAGCAACCTGATCCCGTGGAGGGGGAAGATTAGCAATCTCCATTGTCGCCAGAGGGATGGATATCACACCGTCTTGAGTCTCTGTTGTAGGGAAGCCACCGAATTGTACGGACACCATGTTGGCCGCCACGGTTAACTCATCGAAATCGATGGCCAGAGCATTCGAATCGAAGAGATGTTGGATGTATCACTTCAGTTGGTTGCAGTCATGTGTAGCATGATGGATGTAGCGGTGGTAATGGCAGTACTTTGGGTTCTCCATATCTGGCCAAGGTTCCCATCTTGGTGGAGGGAGATGAATTCTGTCTCCTTGTATGAGCAAGTCCAAGATGGACTTGACATGACCGTCTTCGAAGGAGTAAGTGATTTGCGGCCATTGCTTGTCTGCCGGTTTTGACTCAGGTTTTTGGGCTGTGTCGGCCACCATAGCCTGCTTACCCCTGTTGTCCCAATTGTTGGAGGGGCTACCCCCATTGTCGTTGTTGGTATTAGGATTTTTACCCTTGTTCTCTCACTCCGAGATATGCAATCCCAGTTGGTGAGCCTTCTTCAATCGTTCTTCGGCGCTTGTGGCACTGATGATGAACGTCTTTCAGTCCTTAAATTAACTTTCGCCCATCCAGAGACTGATTGTTGGGAGCAATCCCTTTTGGCAAATTTCAATCAAGGAGGAATCCGAGTTACCAGACGGCAGCTTCATTGCAGTTTGGCGAAACCGCTCAATATAGTTCTTGTCAGCTCTTTCTCTCCTTGGACGACGTCCATGAGGGTGGACATTGTGATGTCCTGTCCTACTTCGTAGAATCTCTCCAAGAACATGCGCTTGAAGCCGGCGAAGGAGTGGATGCAGTTGTCTGGCAGGTTGCGATACCAGTCGAAGGCGACTCCTTCCAACGCTCCAACGAACAATCGTGTAGGGATGGCATCGTCATGGGGCAGATGGTCGATGGTGACCTCGAAGTAAGTGATGTACCGACTTGCGGAGGTCTTGCCATCATAAGGATTGATGTTGAACAGTTTATATCTTGGTGGGAAGGGGACATCCCTCCATGCAGCAGGGTATGGTTGTCGTATTCTGAGGTCTTGAGAGTTTTCTCGAGCGTGAAACATGGCTCGGAGCTCCTGGACCTATCTTCTTGCTTCTCTGGCCTCATCCGTAGCAGTGGGAGTCGACATTTCAGGAAGATTATTGCCCGGGTTTGGTGCCGCTGAATTTGAGTCTGCATTGACCGCAGGACCCGCGCTTGTTTGGCCAGGCGTCCCTCCTTGTAGAGTTGGAAGAGCCACTTTGATCTCGTCTACAGACTTGACCAGGGATGCAGTATGGCCTCCAGAGTGTCGATGCGTTGGCGAACACTGGAACCACCTTGGTTGCTGTCCGTCATGAATATTGTCCTTACATGAGGAGAGATGGAAGGAACGGTGGGGGACGTGCCCTCCGAGTCGTACCCCTGTTCCGAAAAGTCATCGGGGTATGTAGGAATGTTCTCCTCTGGCTCGGACTCAGAAGGAATAGTACCCCCAACTTCAGAGCTTGCTTCATCTTGAGAGTCGTGGACGTCCTCGGAGACGTTGGCATCTGCTGTCTCTGACGGGAGAGTTTTTTCCTAAGGCTCGTCTCCTTGGAACATCGGATTATCGTGGATGTTCTGAGTAGTGCTACCCCCTGTTTCTGTAACCCCCGGTGGTGTGGATGATGAATCTCCTACTGTAGTAGATTTCGTCTTCGAACGGGTACCTTGGAAAACTTCGGTGGTGGACAATCGTTTAGACGACAGTTTCTTAGTCACAGTGGTTGAAATCTTTAGGCTGGAAACGTTTATCTTCTTTCCTCTCCCATCGGCAGGGATTTTCTGAGTGGAGTTGCAAGAGACGACGGGAGGCGCTTCGTCCTCTGAGCTTGGTCGTTGTAGTCTTTGGAAAACAGATTGCCGGTCTTCTCTTGCTGTCGTATTGTTGCAACAGCAGTTGACAATGATTTGGGTGCAGTGATGTCCGTGGGAGGACTCTTTGCATACCGGGGCCTCTTCTCTTTCCTTGTGTTTGTGGAGGATAACCTCACGCAAGTCAGATGGGTCTGGAACGACCATGTTTGCTCCCTGGGTTTTGGGAGACTTTTGGGAACCACTCTGTCCGTTTGCCGCCGGGGGCTGGAATCGAGTGGTTCGGTACAACTTCCTATCAGAGGCCCGCATAACAGTATGTGGAGCGCTCGGATGGTCAGAGGTTGGGACAGCCGACTGAGCTCGCCGAGCTCGCGCTGCCCTTGACTTCTTCACTTGAGCGCCTGAAGGCGTATAGTAGGAAGAGTCAGAGTGATGCTGCAGAGAGTCAGATATATTCTCTTGGGTACATGAGAGATCATAACCATAGGAGAGGCGATCGAAGACCGAGACTGAGCTGCGTGGAGCAGGCAGTATGCGGCTGGAGTCAGCAGTCTTCATGCGGCTGGTAGTTGTGGCCGCATAGGTTTTCTTCATACGGCTGGAAGTCTCGGCCGCATGTGTTTTCTCCATGCGGCTGGAAATTCTGGCCGCATAGACATTCTTCATGCGGCTGACAGTTTCAGTCACATGACCATCATACATGCGGCTAGCAGTCTTGGCCGCATGAGTGTTCGACTTCCTCTTGGAGCACATAGAATCACTCTTTGTCCCTGCAAGTCCAGCATCGTAGTGCTTTCCTCTGTCGGACTTGGAGACAGCAGATTCTTCTATGGCTTGAAGTAGGGCCGCATGAGAGTCGCCTTCGCCGTCTTGGACGACAGAGAGTACTCCGTCCAGGGCTTGGGGAGGAGAAAATAATTTTGACCTCCACTCACTGCAAGCCTTCTTTGTGCGGGTTTTCTTCTGGACCGGGCCAGCGCACCCGTCGGAGGGCATTTCTTCAAACGCCTGTTGGTCGAAGCGGACGACCATCTTCTGTTGCGTGGAGCCAAGTTTGGCTGTATTCGATTGCGTCACCAACTCCTCAGCCGTGGAGAATTTTGTCCCCAACAGAGTCGCCATCGTGTTTGCCATGAAATATAAAAGGACAGAACAATTATCGGAGGACTGGACTTTTACTTTACAATACAAACTCGCTTGTACAAAAAAACCTAGGGACGAAAGCCTAGGTACAACAATCTAAGTACAATTATTTATTTTAGATTCTGGGAGGTGACGATAGAGGCTCGGGAAAGCGACGACCGCTCTGCCTTACTCCTTGGGCGATCGGATGCAGCCTTGGCTCTGTAGAAGAACTGCTTGGCGTTGATGAAAAAATGCTCTCCTTTCAATCTCTGTATATTCTCTCTCTCTGGCTCTCTCTCTATCTCCGTATTCTCTCTTCTCTCCTTTCTCTCATCTTTTTTTTCACAAAAGAATGGCACCCTGCTATTTATAAGAGTGGGAGTATCATTAGGGTTTGTAATGATTGCCCATTCTCAAAAGTCGACGGCTAGGGATCAATAAATCTGGGCCGCTCATCTTGAATATAATAGATCTGGGCAATTAATGTGATTGCATCAAATCTTTATGGGTAATTAATGATGATCCTCATGATTTATTATGCCAATCTCGGGTTTTCCGCCACGTGTCATTGATTTGCTTGATTGCAAATAATCTGATTTGATCCCAATATTTTATTGGGATTTGTTGATGGATTTTGGTCGATTTGATGCCATGTGTCCCATTATCATGCCACGTGTCTTAACCGCGAGCCACTTAGAAAATCTGAGCCGCATGAGGACTGCTCCCCATTGAGCCGCATAAGGCTGGCCACGTGTCAAGGCTGCTTGAGAGTGGCCCCTGAACATTTGAACCGCATGGTGATGATCTGAGCCGCATGAGCGTAGGTGACCGCATGATGGGTGCTTTCTTCGTGAGCCGTATGGAGTAGTTCTCGTGAGCTGCATGGGATAGCTTCGGCCTGAGCCGTATGGGGTAGCCTCTGCTTGAGCCGCATGGGGTAGTTCTCGTGAGCCGCATGGGATAGCTTCGGCCTGAGCCGCATGGGGTGGTCTCTGTTTGAGCCGCATGCGACTGTCCATGTGTCAAGGCCGCATGAAGGTTTCTGGATTTCGGGGGATTGTGTCAGAGATCTCCTTCATTTCCCTAGGAATCTGCCATTATGACGGAGCCATTATCGTACGTCAGAGCTGTCATTTGTCAGAGCTGTCAGCCGTCAAGGTATTTAATGCAGTAAAGGACAAAGGAAAGAGCTGTTGCGGGCCACGTGGCTCCTCTCTGAGCCGCATGGAACTATTTGAGCCGCATAAACGCTTGAGCCGCATGGATCCCTGAGCCGCATATGCTCTCTCAGCCGCATGGGGATCCTTAGCCGCATGGATCTTTCTTTATTCTTTTCCATGCTTCTACATGCGACATGTACCGAGTTTGCGCTACAATTTGGTTTCGATAGGGAGGCACGCGGATGATGACTCTCGTAGCTTATTTGGGGACAAAGATTAGATGCTTGCGAAGGGTTCCCAACAGCTGGCTCGGGGAGGTTTATATTCTGGCATGTACATGCTCAAGTCGCTCAGTTGTACATATAGGACACAGACACCAGATAGAGGCTCGAGGGATGTTCGACAGGAGGTGGAACGTCGGAAACTTGCTGAGGAGGGTCTTCAAGAATTTTTGAGGGTTACGAAGGATTCAGTTTATCGAGACAAAGGAACGATTGGAGATGAGTGAAAGATTGAGGGTCAGTTTGTTGGTCCCATGACAGCTGGTCTGTCTCCAGGTGGGGGTTGCTCCACGAATCTAATTTTGGCAATGGATGGTTTGTCAAAGCTTCATGTAGCGACATTGGTTTCGGCAGCTCGAAGCCAGGGAGGAGATCCAGGTTTGCAGCAAACTTAATCAGAGGCGGATGCATCACCATTCACACAGTTCAGGGAGAGCTGTTGGTCATCGGCGGCGTGTATAATACATGATGTTCTACTCGAGGATGACTATATACGGGGGATCCTCAGTGTCAAACACGAAGGTGGGCAGGTTCAGGAGTTCGAATCTCGGGAGGATGGTACCGTCCGCATGGTTGGGCCAGCCAAGGATAAAGAAGCTCGACTGAATAAAAGCACATTCTGGTGTAAGACATAAGTCGGGGACAGACAGTCGAGACTTACGGTGAGACTGATCGTCAAGGACTTTGGTCTTTGTCGTGTTATTGATATCGGCAGGATTCCAGTGGTGCAGGAGGTGCTACGCATTGCAGCTAGTGTCGACGTGATGGTCGGAGAGCTGGAGACGATGGAAGATACGAAGCAACTTAGGGGATTGGAGATCAGTGGCACGGGAGAGCAGGTTTTCTGTCGTGGAACGACAGGCATGGAGTCCAGTTGTGGACCTATGGGGTCAATACCCTCTCATCAGGCTGGAGGAGAAGATTGTTGGAGTCCAGTCTGGATTTGGTAACAATATATTTATGGCAAATCTAGTTAAATATTTAATTTAATTAGATTTGGATGTCCGTAATTGGTGTTGTGCTATTTTAGATATAATAGGATTCTTATTTTAGGAAATCCTATTATGATCTAAAATATGATGCATGTTGATGGAATATTTTAGGCATAATAGGATTTCTATTTTATTCTTAGTTAGAAAATCCTATTATGACTAGATTATTATTTTCTCATCCTATATATATGGGTGAGGGTGGAGACACAAAGCACAGCACAAAGTAAAAATTCAGAGTGCTCGTCCACAACGAAATCTAAGCGAAACTTCGTACTTTACTATTAGGAATTCGTCATCTAAGACAGAAGGAGGATTGAGATCTAATCAAGGAGTCGTCAACTTTGGTTAAGGAGATTGCTACGGTTGATGAGTGATCTCAATTGTAATATTTTATTTTTCTTCTTGAAAGTGATGAGGGGGTTGAACCTTTTAGGGTAGTGGGTTCAACATTAGTTTTTGTCAATCTTATAATTTTCATCTTAGTTATAAAGGTTAAAATTTGTCCAGGTGACGTACACCACCATATACTTGTCTTTATCTGTGCTTGGTGTCCGTTCGACGGGAGTTGGTTGATTAGGTGGATTGACAAACGATTCTGTGCCCCAACATGGCGCAGACAACAGGAGTCTCTGAGGATTATCTTGGTGATAATTTCGAGTGGCAAGAGATAGCAGAAGGCCTCAGGAGAGCTAAGAGTCGCGGATCGAAGTGGTTCAAGGAAGCGCGTATCCGGCTAGCGGCTGTCGTTTGGCACTTCTGGGAAGAACGTAAGAATAGGATTTTTGAGGGACTGGAGACGTCTGTGGTGGACATTATTGACAATATTGAATTTTATGTAAAAGTGTTGTTAGACAAGGCTAAGTCTATCTAAGCGGACATGATGTAAAGGACAAGGCACATAATTTAGAAATACAATTACCATTTCCAATCGGGTTTTCGGTTCTTCGGGTAACCTGACACATGAACTCGAGCCCAATCCGATTTTTGATCGGGTTCAAATATTTTAACCCAAATCTGAGACTGAATTCAAATATCTTCAACTCTAACCCATCCATTAAGGGATTTACCCAATAAGGCTCGAGTTTAGTCCACCCAAGTTGTACCCCCTACTCATTAATCATGTACATTGTAAAATAACAAGGTTAGTATACACTCTATGTCGACGACTTTCAAGATTTGCAAGAGCGACAAGTTCCTTTTTCATGCATAATTTAGTTTAAAAGTTTACTTGTTACAGAAAACTTGTGTGGCAGCTTTTGATTGTCAGATTTTGTATTTTGATTTATTTTTAAAATTTTGTTTGTTTATAGTTTGGGTCTCCCAACCATTGCTTTGTGGTTCCGTCCTTGGTTGTAGTCTTGCCAAAATCAAGTTTTTTTTTTTATTTTCGTGGTTTTATCTCTCATACTACCTTGTGCTGTGATCTTGATATCACAATGTTTGCAAAATTACTTGGAACATGTTTTAGTACAAATATAGTAACTTCATATGAGCGGTGGTTGCATCATTATGTTAGAGAGGATATAACTAAGAAGATTAAAAGTAGATGGAGTTCAAAAA
This sequence comes from Iris pallida, assembly GCA_029216955.1. NCBI lineage: Eukaryota > Viridiplantae > Streptophyta > Magnoliopsida > Asparagales > Iridaceae > Iris > Iris pallida. The sequence continues at coordinate 49,706 of JANAVB010002722.1, forward strand.
TACATTTTGAGATCCAAAATTGTAATAAAAAAATTAATGTAGAATGTGTTGGATTTGTATAGTAATAGTTTAAAAAAAAAAAAAAAAAAAAAAATTTGAGGTCCAAGTGAAATGAGTGGATATAGATCCAGGTGTCCTCTTCTATTTTTTCAAAACGAAGCTTCAAATTGTATCTTACTATTCTACAAAATGAGTTCTTACATTCTAAATGTAGAAACTCTGAGACCCAAACTACAGCTCATGTGGTTGGAACCGCACTATCATGAAACTCTAATTAAACTTTATTATTCTACAAAATGAGTCCTACCTTTTGAATTAGAATTTAAAAATTGTAGTGAACCTACTGTTGATACTTTAAGGCCCGTTTGGTTCCCGGTATGGAAGGGAAAGAAAATCAATTCCTTGTCATTTCTTTTCCTTTGAAAAATTTTATTTCTCATTGATTTTTCTTTCCGGTGTTTGGAAATGCCAAAAAATTTGTAAAGGAAAGTGCTTATTTCAATGTGGAAAAGTGATTCCTTGCTTGATGGATGGAATTACTTTCTCACCTAATTTTTCTTCCACTGGAAATCACTTTTCTTTTCTCCTCAATTCCTTTGACACCCAAATATAGGAAAGTAATCACTTTTCTTTTATAATCCGGAGATTCCGCGAACCAAATGAGGCCATGTTTGGTTCACAGAACCATGGTATCAGGAAAGCAAAGTAATTCATTTGCTATGTTTGGATTGGATGCCAAAGAAAATATTTGGAAAAAAAAAAATTCCAAGGGAAAAGAAATTGAGAGAAAATTGGTTTTTCCCACCCACCTAGAGATGCACTTTTTCACTCTAGAATTTACTTTTTATTCGAATTTGTTTTGATCTTTTCAGATATCGAAAAAGAATAGATAAAAATTATAATTTTTTAAATAAAAGAAAATGAACAAAAAATTGATTTTTCTTTTCTTTCCTTTTCTTTCGCGCGCGCGACTATGTAGGGCTGGTGGCAGAGAGAAAGAGCATTTGCTGAAAAGAGGACAATATGTGTTTGGAAAGAACATTGTCTTTGGTTGGTGGCAGAGAGAAAGAGTATCTTGACGAACAAGGCATCCCTCTATCCGTACGTTCCTCCTCATCGGCCCTTGGGAAGAAAAAGCATACTTGCTTTCATAAAGATAAGAGAGACAGGCATGTGATCTACTGTCATTCAGTCACACACTCTCTCTCTTTCTCTCTCTCTCTCTCTCTCTCTCTCTCTCTCAACCAAAATCTGTTAGGCCTCGTTTGGTTCGCGGAATCTCGGGGCTGGAAAAGAAAAGTAATTATTTTTCAATGTTTGGATGCCAAAGAAATTGAGGAGAAAAGAAAAATGGAAGGAAAATTAGGAGAAAAAGTAATTACATCCATCCAAGCAAGGAATCACTTTCCCACATTGAAGTAATCACTTTCCTTTCCAAATTTCTTGGCATTTTCAAACATCGGAAAGGAAAATCAATGGAAAATAAAATTTTCCAAAGGAAAGAAAATGACAAGGAATTGATTTCCTTTTCCTTCCATTCCGCGAACCAAACGAGGCCTTAGTATAAAATATCCCAATTCTCAATTTTAACTCTGAAATTAAAAAAATATATAACATTCTGACCGAAATCGAGATTTGAATTTGGTTCAATATCTTTACAAAAATGATATTTTGCCAGCGGTTTGTAACCGCGGGCGTGACCGTCGGCCGACGTGTCGGCCAGCCATTGCTCCTCCCAGCTATCTCGGGTTCCACCCAGATCAGGGGGCCAATGGTCGGCCGACACGTGGGCCGGCGGTCACGCCCGCGGTTACAAACCGCGGGCAACCTAGCAGCTCCGATATCTTTAAGACAATATTCGTCCTACATTAGTGCTTATGGTTTAACGACGATTAGTTTTTCAGGATACAACGGTTCTTTTTCTTATGTAGCAGCACTTCACACCGTAGAAACTTGACGAAGTAATATAGGTAGTCTCTCTCTTAGACTTAATGTTTCATGTATAAATTAGTTTGGATTCGTCTTTCCAAACTGTCAGTCCCTGTTTTTCAAAAATTTAATTTAATTAGTGTTAATTAGTTGCTAATGACCTATTTAGCTTTAAAATAATTTATTATAATTTTAGGAATTTTTCTAGAATTTTTAAATAAATTTTAAATAGTTTTTAAGTTAAAATATATTATTTTGTAATAAACTGAATTATTTTAATATCGCTTTGTAATAATTAAAATTGTTTTAATATCATTATGCAATTTGTTAATTTGTTATCATAGCAGTTTACAAATTGTGAATTGTTTTAATTATGATATGCAAATTTACATTTGCATTAGCATAGGGGAGGGACCTATTTGTAAAATCCTAAACTCTAGGGACCCAACTGCAAATTGACCGTCAACCCCCCCCCCCCTACGTATTCACCTACACCCGACGACCGTCGACGTGCGGCGACTGCCACCGCACGATCGACCTAGCCCACCCCGACCGACCTAAACCCCCCTATAAAAACCTCCCAGTCTAACCCTAACCCTAGGCTAAATTCCCGACCACCCAGCCACCCACAACCGCCCACTTCCAGTTCGCCGTAACCCTAGCTCCGACCATCCCCCGTTCAGCCTCCACAGCAGTCGCCATCGTCATCGACCACACCCAACAGTTCGCCACTACGAGCTAGACCAAGCGCCACCTAAGCGCCACCGCCACGATGCCTACAACCCCCGATCGCCTCCTCGACAGCAACCCAAGCGCCGGACAAGTACGTATCCATCTCTGTTTCGTGCCGTACGTGCTCAAATCGACACACATGGTTCGCCCGGACACGACAACCCCAACCCTGTGCTCGGGACACACGTATTAGGACTCGTGTGTCGTGCTTGGCACTGATACAAGACTCGTGTCCCTAACAGTCAGGACACGAGGATACGAGAATAAAATTCGAACTAACTAACTGTTCGGATTTGGTTTTATCGGGTTTAAACCGTTAACTTAAAACAGAAATAACATAACCCAACATCCTACCCCTAATACACAGCTCGGCTGACCCCCTGGCAGCCCGACCGCCCAAGAACCGACCCCCCTGGGCCGAGTTCGAAACCCCCCCCCCCCCCCCCCCCACCCTTTATGTTTTTGTTTCTTTTTGTTCTTTTTTTGTCTTTTTTGTATATATATATATGTGTGTGTGTTGTGTGTGTGTGTGTGTGTATTTAATACTGTTATATATGTATATACAGTATTTGTATTGTATATATATTCTAATTAGTATTATTATATAAGGGTGTGTTTGATTGCAAGGTGGAAATACGTGGAAAAGAAATTAATTCCATGGAATTATTTTTCTAGGAAAAAAATTCCATGGAATTTTAAAATTTTCCATGGAAAACTTAATTTGGTTGTTTGATTGTCATTATTTTCCACGGAAAATAGTTATTTTCCATGGAAAATGATATTTCCTATGGGTTAGACAAGTTTCATTTTCCACCATTTTAGAAGAAAATATGGAAAATGATAGTTTTTTGGAAAATAATTCCATGGAAAATATAAGCTATCAAACACTACAATTGGTGGAAAATTTGTGGTGAAAATATTTTCCATGGAAAAAAGCCCAATCAAACACAGCCTAAGTGTGTGTGTGGTGTGTGTGGTGTGTGTGTGGTGTGGGTGTGTGTGTGTGGGTGTGTATATATATATATATATATTATATATATATAAAATAGTATAAATATATATATATAATAATATATATATATTAAAAAAATAGTATATAATATATATAATAATATAATTATATATAGATATATATTATATATATATATTAAAAAAATAGTATATATATAATATAATTACTATTTATGCATATATATAGTATATATATATATATATATATATATATATAGTATATATATATATATTAAAAAAATAGTATATATATATATATATATATATATATATATATATATATATATATTATATATATATATATATATAGATTATATATATATATATATATATAACATATGTATATATATATCCATTATGTATATACAAATATCTATATATTTATATGTATATGCATAATATTGTAGTTATATATTATGTATGTATTTCAAATTCTACTTTGTACAAAATATTATTGTGCATAAATTTTCAAGTCATTTTTATTGTTTAAATTATGACTTGTATATTTTACCACTTTAAAAATATATTATTTAAATTCCTGTATTTATTGTTATGACCAAATTGATGTCCAAACCTAGCATGGATTTTTGGGCCCAATTGTGTCTAATACATTCAGAGTCTGTACAAGTCATATGGACTTGATTCATGGCTCTGGGTCCTGTATCTGGACTTCGGTTCAATTCGAATACATGGACAAAAATAGTAAATAATAATTAATTAATTAATTTCCAGAAATTGTTGCTTGCTATTTTTAAATTTTATATATATTTTAAGTGCTGTAAAAATCTGAAAACAATTATATTTAAATACTGTTAATTTAGACAATTTAATATAATTTTTCAGTATTTATTAATTGTTGTTGGTATTTATAAAAAATAGGAAAACAGAACTCATTTTCAGTATATGTATATTTGCTGATTTTAATAAATATTTATGAGGGTTTATAAATTCCAGAAAAATTAGTTAAATTTTTATAATTACCAAGGATCATTTTGGTACTTTATTTTATGTAAAATTGAGCTTTTTGCCTATCTCAAAAATATTGGAACATAGGTACAGTTTGATTTATTTATTGAATAATTATGACTTGCAACTTTTGTGTTGTTTTGCGTTTTAGTCGTATTGAACCTCACCCCGCACTAGTGTAAAGACTCTAGAAAGTTAGTTGAGTATTGTGTCACCCCACCTTGGTCTCCTATGCTAAAGTCACTATTTTGCTAGGTGTCCAGTTAGAAAGTCGTGTTGCACCACTAGTGTTTTAGAGTTTAACTTAGTATAAAAACTAAGTTTTGTATTTATTTCTACTGTGACGAGTTACCAGGCATCTATAGCATTTTATCGCTGCTTTGCTTTGCTAAAGGCAAGTACTTTCTACAACTTTACATACTGTTACATCAACGAACTGCGAAACCAACCATGTTAAATGCTGATTCTTGGGGTAGCAAGTTAAATCTTCACATGTTGTATTACTTTCAGTCACTACCATGTTTTAGAACAGTTTTATATCTCATATGATTAGAATCTGGGTTATGGAAAAACTGTTAGTAGCGTACGTGATCATGCCCCCTTACTCGTACGTACGTACGAGCAAGGTTGACATTTTATGTATACTTTGTCTTAGGCGCACCAGCTATATTTGTACGTATGTACATCTATCGTTTGTTTACTTGTACGGAAGTACATTTATATACTTGTACCACAGTATTTTACACCTATTGACGATCACGTACCTGCTACAGTTTTAAACATTACATATGCATCTGCCTCTATGACATATGTGTCCTGCCATGATAGATTACGATGTACCATGGTTCCAGTTTATTACATTCCTGTTCATTTAATGTTTCGTATATTAGTTTGCTAGAAACAGTACTTGCTCCCGTCCTGACAGGATAACATTGTAGTTATACTTACTGAGGAGGAGTTGCTCTGTGATTCGTATTATGGAGTTACTGCCGAGGACCAGGCTTTGCCTTACGAGGATGCACCTGCGGGGAACCTCGTCTAGTTGTTTATTTGCTTTAGACTTTTGAGAGTAGTCATGTATTAGACTATGTATTTGTAACTGGACCTGTATCCAGTTTTACTTTTCAGACTTGTACTTGGACTTATTATTATATGAGATGACTTTTGTGTTCGGAGCATTTATGACTTTCTTTACTTATAAAAACTGTTAGCACGTTTAGTCTTATCTTGTTATCTCTAGAACAGCTTACTGCGCTTTATCTCAAGCGTAGGCTGGACATGACTCGGCCTGGCCCAACAATTTGGGTAGCGGGTCGTGACACAAACACTCGTAGGACTATCGTTTTATAAGGAATGAAGAGACATAAAAGATAAAGAGACACATTGTTTGAAAGGATACACCATTTCGAACATATACAATGTTTGGAAGGGTGACAACATTTGCAGCAGACACCTATTAAAAATTTAAAATAATTAATTATAATATTTTTAAATTAAGTTTTTAAGTCAATTTTTTATTCACGTTTTCAACAAATCATTCCACCCAATTATATTCCACACGCACAGTCCAATCCGTCAAAAGATGGTCGGTAAGGTTGTTCAAATTGGAGCTTATTTTGATTATCCGTTGATTTTTTTATGAATAATTAGCATTGAGGGGTTATCTGTGATCCCGAGTTTTTAGGTCATGTAAATAGACTTGAAAGATTATCCTAAGCACAGAAACATTATCCAAATTTGAAGTCTCGTCGAAGTTATCCCTGACCGACCATGTACGATTTTTGGCCTGGTTGTTAACGGCTCAAAAAAATTTTTATTTACAATTATTTTCTCGATTGGATTTTGATAAATTTTAGCACAATCGAATCAGTTAAAAACCTGACCAATTATATGTAAAGAGAATCATGCAGCCAAGATAAGACAATTTGAGTTTGCAAAGCTTTGTACTTGTATTCCTATCAAGTTTATCAATAAAAAGTTTTTCATTTCAAAGCTCTTTCTCTCTCTCTCCAATGTTGGCTTGTAAATGTTATGTACGTGTGTTTTGCTTTATCTAGTTGTTTTGTGCAGGTACTGGCCTTGTGCAAGCGCAACTTAGGCTTGCACGGCATCACGCCTTAGCGAGGACGAACGAACCCGCAGGGATCAAAGCAAGGACAAACGACCCTAGCGGGATAGGGACGTGACACCGATCCCCCGACGTCATTAGGTCGTTTATTAAAATGGTTGCGGACGACCGGCACGGCTCGTTGTGACATACGGCCGAAGATCCGCTCACTATCAAGTGCGGCTTCATAGGATTCACGATAGGTTTGACATTGTTGATTCATGACGTCCCTACGCAATTCGTCGTTGAGGCCTTGTTGAAAATGCTCGCACTATTCTCTTTGTTGGATAGGAAGGCGCTGGCAAATTTTGCAAGTTTTGATAAGCTTGCATCATAATCTTCTATAGTCATATTCACTTGTCTCAACATCATGAACTCATTCCCCTTCTGTCGATGGATGGCACGAGGAACGTACTGCTCAAGAAAGGCCGTCTTGAACATTTTCCAGGAAATCTTAGTGTTGGGATCGGTTTCGTAGATTCCTTTCTTAGCTTCCCACCAGTCATAAGCCCTCAGTTGTAGTTGTACAGTCACACATGCTATCCTCTGGGACCCTTCGATGCCGAGAAGGTTAAACAAGTCCTCAATCTCTGTGAGCCATCCCATAATTACATCAGGCTCTTGAACTTAGGCAGGTTCATCTTGTGAAACTCCCTTGCTTTGAACAAGGAAGAAGTGTTTATCGTTTGTGGTTAAACTTCTTCCTCGACTTCATCTTGAACATCTTGCCTCTTTCGGATGTCCCGACCGTTGCTTCGGTGTTACCCATCATATTGCTTACGATTTGTGTTAGGTCGTCCATCTGCTTCTGCTGCACACCAAATTGGGCTTTGATTTGCATCTGAAGCTGTTGCTGCTGCAGCTCCATCAACTACAGTATTTCTCCATTGTAGTCTCGCTAGGGCTAGCATCCTTTGAACTCGACGAACTATCCGCAGTGTTGGTTGTTGTACCGGGATGATTTTTATTTTTCTTAGTCATTCCTACAAAAAAAGTAAACTCGTTAGTATCTTTCAAAAATATCTGCGGGCTTACCTGTATGGAACTTTTATTTCACGCAGTATGTCGACAAGCATTCAATTGAGCAATCGCAACGAACATTCCTAAATGAAACAAATTTCGAAAATTCGAGAAAACATAACTGTGCTTTGATACCAATTTGTCACACCCCGATTCGACAAATCGTTCGTCCCCGTTAGTATTATGCCGAATCGATCGTCCTCGCTAAGGCGTAATGTCGTACGAGTTTGAAATTGCACTCGTACAAGACAAAAACGTTATGTTTTGATCTATATTGAAACACCAAGTTGAATTCACAAATCACATCAGAATTGAACACGTGATTTAGGAAGATAGAAAATGCTTTATTCATAGCTTGCAACGAAGTGCAAGTCGTAATTATATTGGATGTCGTTACGGCTATATTGATTGAAACAAAAGAAAATACTCGACAAGCTGCCTGAACTAACATGTCGTTCTATACATTCACGTGTATACATAAGCCTTCGATGAATTAGCTTCAAAATACTTCAGAATAGGAAGAGCTTCAAAATGCCTCTTCGAACTTTAGCTTCAGTCTAGAGCTCCCGTAGTACCTGGAGAGTTAGGGAGAAGGTTAGCACACTTACTAAGTGGACGGGACGAACCCACTCGTCTAAACTGACTCTGATTGTTAAGGTAGGCATGCTTTAGAGTTTTCTTTCTATTTAGAACTAAAAAAATTCAGTTTATGTCGATTGCCATCTTTGAAGTAATAAAGCATACCGTGAAACATAATGATTTATCACAACTCTTACCACGACCGTGCTCGTCCCTGCATAAAACTGAGATAGTAATTATACCTGCATAAGACAATAGGTGAGCATGCTACTATCTTACATGTGGTCATTGGTGTTACACACCACTTGGAACTAAATCGAATTTGGCATGCGATGCTACCTGTAATGTCCCAAATTCGTGATACGTATTAGTGTACGTATACGTATTTTGGACCCATATTTTATTTATTCATGGTTAGTTATTTTGGTTTATTTTGCATTGGCTTAGTTTTATTGGCATTGATAGTTTAATTGGTTTTAATGGTTCATTGGTTTATTTGGGCTTGGTTTATTCCTGGGTTGGTTCGGCTTGGTTTGGTTTGCTTGGTTCATTATGAACCATAGGGGTGAACCCCTACCTACCACCACCATTCCCCTTTATAACCCACCTAACTTTTCTCTCTCCTCCACTTTCTCATTAACTCTTCTTCTTTCTCCATTAAACCCACCACCAACCAAGAACACCCCTTAGACAAGTGCAACTTTCTTCCACAAGAGAACCCATTTTTTTTGTTCCATTAGCTTTCCTCATGTTTCTAAGACACATTAGAACTTGTCATTTTCCATTTTGAGGCTTTAATTTTTGTAGATCTAGAAATTAGTTATTTTTGGATTTTGGTGGTTTTGATCTATCAAACTTCTTTGTTTTCAAGTTTTGATAGTTCCATGTTGTAGAAAATTTTATTCTACCCAATTTTGACCTTTGAAAAGTTGGATTTGGACTTTTTTGACCGATTATGGACTTTTGAAGTTGGGTTCAAACCATGGAGTTCTTGCTGTTTTGGAGAAGACAGTGAGCAGTACGCGAGCTTTTAGCTTGCGCCACTGAGTTGCGTGCGCGCTTTAGCGCAGCGCAATGGAGTCCATACGCTGCCTTTTTGGAGCGTATGTCTTGCATACGCTCACTTGGATAGCCAGGAGTCGTATGGAGTCCATACGCTGCCTTTTTGGAGCGTATGTCTTGCATACGCTCACTTGGATAGCCAGGAGTCGTATGGAGTCCATACGCTGCCTTTTTGGAGCGTATGTCTTGCATACGCTCACTGGGTGACAAGGAGTCGTATGGAGTCCATACGCTGTCTTTTGGAGAAGTATGACTTGCCCTGAGCGTATGACTTGCCCTGAGCGTATGACCTTGCCCTGAGCGTATGGCCTTTGGCTGACTTGGTCTTATGTCAGCGGTGTCAGTTTGGTTTTATTTTCCTTATTGCTTGGCTCTTCTATAGCCCTGTATATTGATTTTATTAGATATTTTACGTCCATTTTATATCCTTATGCCTTTTGTCATGAACTTGATAATCACGAATTTATGTAATATGTTTGGAAAGGATAACTGAGCCTGACACGATAATGACCCGTAGTGGTGCACTCCTGACATGAGACATGACATGAACCTGATAGTAGCCCGTCGTGGCGCACTCCTGACTAGTACACTTGACCTGAAACCTGACATGATTATCTCGAATAGCTGTTGCGACGGCTACCTGACATGACATGACCTGTATATTTAATCTGGACACCGTGGGTGATTGTGCTTGTATAAATAAACCAGTCCTGTCTTGCATCATGTCTAGGATGGGACTCCTGAGTACCACGGTCAGGAGTACCTATTGAAATAAACTAAGGACTAATAACTAGATTAATACAGTAGTCATGAAGAGATTTCCCAGCTACGGGCAATCCCGTTAGGGCACGCCTTGGGATCTGTAGCCTGCCGTCGAGTAGGGCACATTTCCAGCACACTGTCATGTGTTGCACCCTTCAAGCTACCTAAGGGTACATTCGTTTCTCGGACGATGTACCCACCTGAATTCAACTCTAATCTTTTAACCCGGTAACCTGGATGGTCTGCAGGACTTTGTGGCTGTAGAATAATCTCACTGTATCTTGTTAGTAATTAGGCTTGTGACAACCCTAGTTAGTTAAAGTATCAAGCCGTAGTTCTTGCTTGGCCGTAAAGTGATTGGACGGAGTCTAACCAGTCTAGTCTTCCCTGATCCTGTTCCAGACTATTGAATGACCAGAATGCTTGTATTTATTTTACCGATAAATGGTGAGAATTCCAAGTTCGGTTTCAGACGAAGGGTTACAACCCCGGTCTGCTTTTTGGTTTACGGGTTGTAACCTGGTTATCTGAATAGTTCCATGGTTATCTCGTCGTATATCATCCTGGTGTTTTTTTATTTCCAGTTCTTACTTTATTTATATCTTGTGCTGATTGCGGTTTGGTTCTTAAGTGAAGCCTCCTTGTGGTACTTGCTCTTTCTGGGGTCTGACCCAGCTGGTTTTGTATGGCCAGATATCAGAGCAGCTTCGAGGATCTACCGATTTTCCAGTCCGATGGTGAACACCAGGCGAACCAGGGCAACGAGTGGGTTTATTTTTGCTCTCCCACTCTATTGTAAAATTATTCTTTTGAGGCGTTTTAGCCACCGAGCAAGTGTTAGCTCGTGTACATTTTACTTATTGTCTGCCTACGGGCTGTAACATGGTTGGCAACCTAGGGTTGATCATGTATGACTAAACTCTTGCTAGTCCCACTTGTGTAACGACTAGCTTCATGATCAGCCGAATATGTAATGTTTGGGACGTCTTACTATTGTATATTTGGTGATCTTACATCTTGTAACTCTATTTACTTGCTTGTGATTGAGACAATAGGCTTGTTCTGAATAGGAGACTGATGGATTGTAGTTAAACCCTCACATATCTAGACAGCCGTGACCGTATAGCGGTGTGGATTCCATTCCGTTATAGGTAGCTGGCTATGTCTGCCCCCGCTCTCCAGTATTCTGGTTCTGGGGCGGACACTACCTTTCAGCCTAGGTTGCAGGCCTTACTAAAGGTCCTGCATGCCTCGCGTCGAAGAACGATAAACATTCTCCCTAGGAAGATTCGGTTCCGACGTCCCGGATACCGTTTCAAGAAAAATAAACTTATGCACAAGTTGTCCATGACCATGCCAAATGATGAATATTGAGACCGATTGTATAGTGTAGACAGTATTAAGTAGCATTATCATTTTGATCATGCGCGCTTTCTCAAAGTCGTACGATCTGATTTAGCGTCCCGTAGGCACCAAATTGTCTGAGACTCATAGCCACCATTGACGTTTTATATTATTTTGCAGCACATGACTAGTGTCTCTTTTCTAGAATCTTAAACTTTCTTATTTTGATGCGAAACTTATACTTTCAGAGTAATTTACTCTAAATCGATACATTTTTTTCGAGTTCTTGATCTTCGTGGATTGGTATGCATTTAACTTGGCATCATCGATTTGAATAAGTTCGAGGCAAAAGAATTTCGTTTGCGGGACAGAGTATAAAAGAAGGGGCCGAACCACCCCCAAGTATTCGATCGTGCCGACAGTCGAAGCGCTTCACAACGTTCAAGCTTCAGTTACGCGAGCCTGCAATGACACCACACTTAGTCAGAATTTCTTCTTTAATCCTTCGTTTCGAAATTCGTAGAATCATTCCGAAAACAACGCAAAAATACATTCATCAAAACAAGCGGCGAAAGCTCCAAGAAACCATATAGCAGTCCGGTCCCGTCGAAGCGACTCTTATATAGAGCTCACTCGACGAGCCACAGCCTGCTGCATCTAGGACTTATCCAACAGAAGCCGTTCCATTAATTGGATCGTTCTCGTAACATTCGTCCAAATCGATTTGATCGATGCCGCAAGGGTTATCGTACCAAGCTCAGCGATCGAGTCAATGGCCATCTAAGTTTTCGACCGATCTGAACTCGGCATAAGCTATTACGGGTCCGTCGCCTATCGAAGCGGGGCACTACATCCTCTCCTTTTTTTCCCTCTCTGGAAATTTTATTTTGATATCTTATTGCCATAAGTTAATATGTTAGTTTTGTTTTCTGAAATTATGAAAATTCATGGCAAATCTATCTTTAATAAAATTGAATATGCATATAACATAAATTTAAAAATATCATAATGTAGTATGTATGAATTGGATATAATGCGGAGACACAAAACAATGGACACTTCTAATTAAATTTCATGTGGTATATATAGAAAGATATGTGGTATATATATATATATATATAAGATATATATATATATATATATATATAATATTTTTATATATATATATATATATAATATATTATATATATCAGGTTTCATGAGTTTATGTCCACATATTTTATCAAGGTATTATATATATATATATATACTTATATATATCTATATATATATATATATATATATATCTATAATATATACCTTGATACAATAGTGGACATAAACATGAAACCTGATATATATATAGATATATATATATAGATATATATCTATATATAATATATATAAGTCTAATAATATATATATCAGGTCATGAGTTTATGTCCACATATGTATCAAGGTATATATATATATATATATATATTATATATATTATATCAGGTTTCATGGTTATGTCCACATATTGTATCAAGTCTATATATATATATATATTATATATATATATATATATATATATATATATATATACCTTGATACAATATGTGGACATAAACTCATGAAACCTGATATATAATATATATTATATATATATATATATATATATATATAGATATATATATATATATATATATACCTCCTTGATACATATGTGGACATAAACTCATGAAACCTTATATATATATATATATATATATATATAATATCTATATATATATATATATATATATATATCAGGTTTCATGATTATGTCCACATATGTATCAAGGTATATATATATATATATATATATAATATATATAATATATATATATCAGGTTTCATGAGTTTATGTCCACATTGTATCAAGGTATATATATATATATATATATATATATAGATATATAATATTATATATATTATACTTGATACAATATGTGGACATAAACTCATGAACCTTATTATCATGAATACATATAAGTTTTGGTACAACTAATTAGGGATTCAACTCATACTTAATATATATATATATATATAGATATATATATATATATTATATTATATATATTTATATATATATATCTATATATATATATATATATATATATATAATATATATCAGGTTTCATGAGTTTATGTCCACATATTGTATCAAGGTATATATATATATGGCTAATTGCTACCCTCAACTATCACACTTTTTCAAGTTGATACCCTAAACTTTTTTTCGTAACAGATTGATACCTCAACTATATTTTTTTTTCAACTTAATACCTAACATTTAAAAAACCCGAAAATGCCCTTATCCCTTCCCTCCCTCCCCCCCTCCCCCACTCCGGCCATCCCCCCCCCCCTGCTAGCTCCGGCCGACCCCCCCCCTCCTCGCTTCCGGCCAACCTCCCCCCCTCCTCGCTTCCGGGCCACCCCTGCCCCGCCTCCCGCCCCGAACCCCCCCCCAGCCCCCCTCCTCCTGCGCTGCCACCCTAGGGGAGAGACGGGAGCGGACGGGCGGCCGGAGCGAGAGGGGGGGGTGGGGATGGCCTGAAGCCAGCGGGGAGGGGAGCCAGCAGCGGGTGGGCGGCCGGAGCTAGCAGGGGGGGCAAGCGAGCAGGGGGGAAGGAGGGTTAGGGGTAGGGGCATTTTTGTCCAAAATAATATCCGGGTATCAAGTTGTTACAAAAAAAGTTTAGGGTATCAACTTGAAAAAGTGTGATAGTTGAGGTTAGCAATTAGCAATTAAGCCTATATATATATATATATATATATAGATATATATATATATATATATATAATATACATCCCTTAGTGTCGGCGGCTGCGACCGTCCTTCTCCCCGTCTTTCCTTTTGTGGTATACTTTTTTTCCTTGTATACGTGTCGGGCTTCAGTATTTTGAGCCTTGATCAATAAAATAAGGAGTTTCTTTATATATATATATATATATATATATATATATATATATATATATATATATATATATTTATATATTCCTTAGTATGATATTATACACTTGGGTTAATATTGAATGTGTAGGATTGATAAGTTGTCAATTGATATAAATATCAATTATGTCCACTTTTTAAAAATATCAAATTGACATGTTTTGGCATGATTATTTAGTTAATATGGATGTTATAGGTACCTACATGCTAAGGTAACCCTACACCTATTAAGTTTCAATTTTAAACTTCCTTTCGCATACTCAATAAACTAAAATGTGATGAGTAGCAAGTATAAGTCGAATATCTAGATTTGATTTTGTATGAAAAATTAATATCAAGCCAATATTACAAGTTTTACAAAATTATTTTGTAAGCAAGATTTGATATCATTGTGCTATTAATAATTTTGTATTAAACTTGGATAGTATTTAACAAGTTGCGATAACCCAAGAAAATTTGCTTACATGCTTATTGGCTGGCTAAGGCAAGAAAGTCTATATCTAATCACATTCTAAATATGATGTTTGCGTGAGTTCCGGTGTTGAGAGTTGCTCCACCGAAGGGGTCGGCGTACCCAGGGACATATATATATATATATATATATATTATATATATATATATATATATATCTATAGATATATATTATATATTGCGTGATATCGGTTTTGAGGGTTGCTCCACCAAGGGGTCGGCGTACCCAATTAACGATATATTCCTATTGTAAAATTTTGGAGTCAACAAATACAAAGAAGACTCTGCCGAAATTTTCAAAAATTCTAAGAGAGAGCCAAATTCTCGACTTTTAAAGAAATTGGGTTATTCCCTAAACCTAGAGATTTTCTAGGAAAATTCTCTCATAATTAAATAGTAACTAGAAGACGATCTAGAAAGGGTGTAGGACACGGATACGTGTCACGCAAGCGCAACTTAATTTAGTTTTCTATATTTCTGCTCTGTGCCAATTTTATGAGTATAATATCTCATTTGACAATTTCGTATCTATATGATATCCGGATTAATTGATTCCTGAAAACTGGTCACACTTGACTATGCAAGATGCGCCCTAGTGGCTTAGCTGAATGAATTGTCTATTGATGAAATGATGGTATACAGAGCAGAATCAATTTTAAATGATAAAATACATGGATTGTGTATGCTAGTTAGAAAGCATTGGGCGGGGACAACAACATGAATACTGCCTATGAACTTCCGCAATATAATAACCACAAAAGATGATCAGTAATTAGCTCTTTCATAAGGCCTTGCGAATTGAGTAGGTGAGGCTTAGCTCATCATCTTTTCCTACCTAATTCGATTTAAAAGATCGATTAGGGATTGTAATAACTTCCTACCTAACTCGATGAAAACGATCGATTAGGGCATGATATTATTTAAGCCCAAGGGAGGCAGGGCCGGATTCTAAGCACTGTGCCACCAAGTCACAACCTGATCCCTAATCACGAGATTATTATCAGAAAATATATAGGTTGTGGTATTCAAAAGTTGTTCTCCAAAAGAATTGCATTTGTATCATATAGGTAATATATTTGTGTTTGTGGTAGTTAAATAGGTTCTTTAAACACCTAGGATCATACACCTATTTTGGGCTTAGATAGAGTTTTAGGTCAAATTTATTTTAGTCCTTAAATTTTAAAACTTATGTTCTATTCATACTTTTATGTTTTTCTTTACCGTCCTTGACCGAGGACTTGCTGTCGTTCTGACGATCTAGTATTGTTTACTAGGGGAAGACGAAGTTCCTGTAGGAATGTTACCTTTTTATGACGAGGACAATATGGAGGAGTAAATCGTCTGAAGAGCTTCAAGAGACGGTCGATAACATTTTGTAGTCTGTCGACATATGTAAATTAACATTTTGTTGTAATTGTATATGATGTCCTCTTAGAAAACAGTTTGATGTATAATGGTTATAATTTGTAGAAGTGAAAGTGTTTTAGCTGTCACTTGTATTTTCCATTCTAGTATTTTACAGGCGACAATCGCAATTACGGGTACAAAAGTATTCGTATGGTGCGTAGCCTGGAGATAATGTTGCATATCCGACTCATCGTGTTCCGGGAGTGGGGCGTGACAACATTCTAAATGTAGAAACTCTGAGACCCAAGCTACAACTCATGTGGTTGGAACCGCACTATCATGAAACTCTAATTAAACTTTATATTCTACAAAATAAGTTTCTACTTTTTGAATTAGAATCTAAAGATTGTAATGAACCTACTGTGGATACTTTAATGAGAGGAAAAAAATGAGAGAGAGAGAGAGAGAGAGAGAGAAGAGAGGAGAGAGAGAGAGAGCGAGCGCACGTAGGGCTGGTGGCAGAGAGAAAGAGCATGTGCTGAAAAGACAAGATGTGTTTGGAAGGACATTGTCTTTGGTTGTGGTTAGTAGTATCTTGACGACAAGGCATCCCTCTATCCGTACATTCCTCCTCATTGGCCCTTGGGAAGAAAAAGCCTACCTGCTTTTTGACAAGAAACGTAACTAGGTAAGCATGTGATCTACTGTTAACCCCTCTCTCTCTCTCTCTCTCTCTCTCCTCTCTCTCAACCAAAATTTGTTAGTATAAAATTTTCAATTCTCTATTTTAACTCTGAAATTAAAAAAAAAAAAAAAGAAATTTTGAGTTGCACCCCATATTATTTAACCATATTCAAGGTGCACCCCACTGTTTTATCATAATGTACAATACCTCCCACTTCCGTCAAAAACTAACGGTCAACTCCATTGACCGTTAATTTTGACCGAAATGCCCTTTCCATTTTTCCAAGCTGACAAGGGGGAACTGGTAATAATGGTGATTTGCTAGGGGTATTTTGGTCAAAAATTAACAGTCAACTATGTTGACCGTTTAGCTTTTGACGAAAGTGGAAAGTATTGTACATTATGGTAAAACAGTGGGGTGCACCTTGAATATGGTTAAATAATGTGGGATGCAACTCAAAATTTCTCAAAAAAAATTATATAAAGATCTATTCGAAACTAATACTTGAACTTGGTTCAATATACTTAAAACGTACAATATTCGTTCCGTACTGGTACTATAGTTTAAAGCCGATTAGTTTCTAGGATACGACGATTCTTCTTCTTTAGTAGTAGCACTTCACATCGCAGGAACTGGACGAAACAATATAGGTAGTCTCTCTTTTAGCCTTAATGTTTGATGTATAAATTAGTTTAAATTCGTCTTTCCAAACACTCATCGGACTATTCTTTATAAGGAATGAAGAGACAAAATATAAAAAGACACATTATTTGGAAGGGATACATCCTTTCGAACATATACAATATTTGGAAGGGACACAACCTTTCCAACAGACACCTATTAAAAATTTAAAATAATTAATTAAAACATTTTTTTAAATTAATTTTTTAAGTCAAATTTTTCATTCACTTTACCAACAAAATCATTCCACACACAAAGTCCCATCCGGCGAAAGAGGGTCGTTTAGGTTGTTCAAATTGGAGCTTATTTTGATTGTCCGTTGATTTTTATTATGGATAATTAGCATAGAGAGGTTATTTGTGATCCCGAGTTTTTTTTAGGTCATGTAATTAGACTTGAAAAGTTATCCTAAGCACAGAAACGTTATCCAAATTCGAAGTCTCGTCTAAGTTATCCTAAGCATGGATGTTTCTACGTGAAACACTGAAACATCTAATTCCATCCTTAGCTGGACTTTGATTCCTAAATCAGTTTTGGACTTGAGATGAGGTACTCTAATGGGCTACAAGCCCATGTGACCCTCTTTGTGCTACATTTGGGCCTATTGGGCCGAGAGGGCAATACAAATTGGACAAACATTTGCATATTCACCAGAAGGTATCTATATGCATTTTCCTTTTTCATATGCCTAAAACATTTTATTCTACCATGATTTATGGGTCTGATTGAATAGTGAAAGCAACTGGTGAAAACAAAAAACTAACATGAAAAAAAAAAGCAAAAGGAAAGAAAAAAAAACTAAAACTTAGACCACGTTTGGTTCACTGTAATGTAATCATAATCGCAATGTAATCAAATAAATTTTTTTATTATATTGCGATTACGATTACATTACAGTGTATCAAACGGGCTAATGTCCTTGATCCAAGAACTTTTGGTGCCGAATTTGGATATTGATGGGCTCGACATGACCCGGACAATTATCAAGCTCTCTTAAATATAATAGGTTGGAAATGGGCAGAACCATTCTAGTCAATTAATACCCATTTTTGCACTACATAATCTTGTTATTATCTTTTAAAATATAAGCTTTATTGTAAATATGAATAATTTCATAATTATTTGGCCTACATAATCTATATATTTTGGTTATCTATAAGCCTTTTGGTTATCCATAACCTATGTCTTTTGGCATTTTTTTCTTTTAATTGTCATCATGATGTTAACCCCCATTGTAAGTCTATATGAAGTTCTTTTCAAGTTGATTGAGACAAGTGAATGAAGAAAATCTCCTCCATTTTTCTATCTTCATCCTTTTACTTTATAATACGTTATCAGCACGATTGCTCTAGGAAATAGAAGAAGGGAGAAATATTTTACATAAGGAGAAATAGTTCTCCTAAGAAAAGAAAGGTACTGAAGAGATAAGTCTAATCTTGTTAATACATGCATGCTTTAATAAAAATTAAATACATGTTTGATTTGTGTGTTAATAGATTATTAAAAAGTACATTTTCTAGATCTACTTTCTCTTTTAGTTTTAAATCTAAATTTGTATTGAATATGTTCACAATTTCATTCAAAATCTATGATAATATTTAAGATTATGGATAAATTTTATTTCTAGATTTTTTTAGTATGAACTTTGAAATTAATCTAGAATAACTTGAATTTTTTTCACTTATTTGGAGTTAGTTAATTACATTAAATTAGTTTATGTGAATTTGTTATTTCTATTATTTTATTTGTTTAAATTCTACACGGTACTACTTCACCTTATTGTATATGTGAATCTACAAGGTACTACTTCAAATTATTGTATATGTGAATCAAATTATAAAAAAAAAAATGTACCCAAGTTATATTATTATATAATAATCACATTGTTGTATATGTGATACACTTAAGACATAATATTCTTTTATAGTGTTTTATCACATTGTTGTGTATGTGATACACATGAGATATATATTCTTTGATAACGTACATTGTGGCATATGTGAAGTTTTCTAATCTTGAAAGCGTTTATCAATTTTATTATTTAAATTAATTTACATCTAATATAATTATTTTATGCCATATAGATGTCGAATCTTGCAATGCTTGAATTCAAAGCTCTTGATGTGAGCAGAGACAATTATTTATCATGAGAATTGGATGCAAAGTTGTAATTGCAGTCCAACAAGCTTGATGGTTCTTTTCAAAAGAAAAATAAAGAACCTTATGAATCCAAGGCCACGTGATTTTTCTACGACATCATATCCATGATTTAAAGACATAATATCTATGTGAGGATGATCTATTGAATTTGTGGACATCTCTAAAGGATAGATTTGACCACCAAAGGATGATAATCCTTCCGAATGCTCAAAGTGAATGGTTGAATCTAAGATATTAGACTATAAAAATGTTAAATATATATACATATATTTTACTATGTTTAATATTGTTTCTCGCCTTCGGTTGTGTGGAGAAAAAGTAACAGAGGCTCAAATGATTGAGAAAATCTTTTCCACTTTCATGTAAATAATGTGCTTTTGCAGCAACAATATAGTGAGAATTTTATAAAATATTCTGAACTGGTGATTGTCTCCTTGTAGCAAAAGCAAATAGCAACATTCTAATGAAAAATCACAACTCTAAACAAACTGAGTCAATGGCAATTCCTGAAACCAATGCCAATTTTGGAATTAACAAGGCCGTGGTGGAGGACGTGGGAGAGGAAATAAAAAAATTTATGAAAGATATGGTCATGGTTATTATCCTTACAAAGGTGAAAATAATATTTCACAAAAAATCAAATGGAACAAGTGGACAACCCCCTCTAACAAAGGGAATCAAGTTACCAATGAACAGTTTGAGAAGATGTTGATGTTTTTATTTATTTATTATTGAATGAGCACTCGGTCAATTTATGTTTATTTCAAGTACTTATAACTATTTATATTTGAAGTCATGTTTTATTTTTTGTTTCCATCATGGAATGTCCAGGCCATGAGAGTTTGTTTTATTGAAAAATATTATGAATTTGGAGTTACATTTCTAGTATGATATTATCATTTGAAATGCTTAATTATTTCTTATTATACTTATGCTAGCTAGAATATAAAAGTTCATAATACTTTTATTTTGCTTAATAGAGTAGTAATGCTTGTCATAAATGTGACAAAGATGGACATTGATTTAAACAATGTCGAACTACTCAACAAAAGATTGACATATTCAAAGAATCCAAAAAAACTGACTTGGATATGTGTTTGGTAGATAGTGCTACAACACAAGATTTTGAAGAATCAAAAGTTTTACTCAAAGCTAGAATTTGACATGCATAAAGTGTCAACAATAGCTTGACCAGCCCATATAATTGAGGGCTTTGAAAGAGCACACATCATATTACCAAATGGTACTTAAACCTATTTGTAGAATGGGTTATATTCAAGCGGTTCAAAATTTATTTTATTAAGTTTCAAGGATATACACAAAATGGGTACCATATTGAAACTCGAAAAGATAACGACAAAGAGATATTATGTATCACATCTAATGTTGGGAGCAAATAGTGACATTAGAAGAATTATTTTCTCTTTCGGTGGGTTTGTATTACACCATCATTGATATAATTAAATCTCATATGAATGTGGCAAAACATAAATGTTAGAAATTTTATTGTGCTCTGTCGATTCATGAGATGAGAACATAAATTAAATTGCAGAAGCGTACCTGAATCCATTGCTAGACTTGATGGATCTTGAAGCGAACGTCTCTTTATTTGGTTCGATCTTCTAACTTGCTACGACCCTTAATGACAGAAGAATCCGAATTCTTTGTCCCTCTCTTTCTGTTGATGGGGATGCAGAAGAGAAAAAGAGAAAACCTCTCTTTTGGTGGCCGTATAAGTTGGGGACCATAACCCTAATGAACACATATATTTATATGTTTTGACATTTCTAATTTGGCCCCTCATCAAATTAGAATTATCTCCAGTATCTACACATTAATTCCATGACAATTATACCCATAAGTCAATTTCCAAATAGACCACTTTAATTTGGCTTAATTATTTAGATAGCCTAAACACAATTAATTTTACATGTGTGGCCCCTTAATTATTGAATAATTCCAATAATTCCTACTGAGCCACATTTGTAACCTTATAATTGTGTTAACCTTAATGAGCTCATAAATTGCTATCTTAATCCTTAGGGTATATCCGGACAATCTCGTCCATTAACCATATCAACATAGGATCAAAGCACTACTAAAATAACCCAGATTAGCGACGTCAGGAGACGTCGCTAAATACAGAAAATACGTCGCTAAAAATATTTGCGACGTATTTAGCGAGAAAAACGTACGTCGCTTATAGGCAAGTCGCAGATGATACTTTCGTCGCCGAACGTCGCTATTTGCGACGCGGCGTCCATTGTCGCTAGACGTCGCCAAATGAGCGACAGAGAGCGACGTATCAGTACGTCGCCAACATTGCGACGTAAAGCGACCACTAGCGACGCTTCAAAAGTTTATAAATGATGACGAGGCATGGCATCCACGTGGCCACGTGGGCAACTTAGCGACGTATATTAGCGACGTCGAGCGACGTAACGTCGCTAGTTAGCGACGTATAGCGACGTCTGTGTGACATCGCAGTACGTCGCAGAACGTCGCTATACGTCGCTAATATAAAAAAAATTTAAAAAAATATAATTAATATTTTGTTATGCTGTGTGTCTGTGTTTACAGTGTGTGTGAAGTGCAGTGTTCGAACCATCGACAGTTTCGCTTACTGTTGTATGTTTTATCTTTGATAGAAAGAGCAACAGTTCAGGGTGCACTTCTCAGAGCTTCCTCTTCACGTCCTTCACCTTCTCGGGAACCTTCACGACGTCCGAGAAAGTGAAGGACGTGAAAATGAAGCTCTCAGAAGTGCACCCTGAACTGTTGCTATTTCTATCCAAGATAAAACATACAACAGTAATCGAAACTGTCGATGGTTCCGAACACTGTATTTCACATTCACTGTAAACACAGACACACATCATAACAAAAATACACAATATATTTTTTTAAAATTTCGGCAGCATCTCCTTTATATATCAGATCATCGCTTATAACCCAGCGTAGGTATATTTGTCATTCCGTCGCAAATATCACAAAGTAAATATCACAATAAAATAGGAGGCAGTGCAAAGTAAATATCACAGACACACATCCTTACAAACATCCAATAGAGTCAAATAAAAATGAAAAATGATAAAAAGTCTCCCACCAAGTGTATAAACAACAGTGTATGAATAAACAATTTGCCTATAGGGCCAATTCATACAAGTCATAAAAAAATCAATAAAATTACTGCGGACCCCTGCCGCGCAACTGGGATAGAATGTAGTCATACTGCTCCTGGGTGAGCTGTACCGTAGGGGCAGTAGGAGGCAGTACAATGTCTGGAGTCGGCGCCGGAGGCAGTGCAGTATCATGAGTCGGCGCCGTCGATGGACCCGGAGGACGTACCTGCTCCAGCTCTCGCAGTCGCTCACCATGCGCAGCAAGGGTACTCACCACCTTCTCAGTATACTGAGCGAGTGAGAGAGAAAGGCTCCTCTGCGATCCGTCCAGCTCGACCTGTCTATGCTCCGTGCGCTGCGTAGACTCGGTGAGCGTCTACAAGTTGGCAGCTGCAGCCTGATACAGACTCATCAGCTCCTGTATACTGCGCTCGACCGCATCAAATTGTCCGGTGACGATCGGAGGGTCGGATCGTCGCTCGACCACATCAGAAATCTGCTGCTGCAACTCGCGACGCAGCTCCTCGATCTGACGACGAACATCCTCAGCTCGTGACGACGCCTGCGTAGCCGGAGACCGCGCACTGACAGAGGGGGCCCGGGATGACTCCGAAGCCAAATACGCGCCGTAGGATCCCGTACCGTAGTACGTACCCTTCTGAAGACTGCCAACGGCGGTCATCCAGAGCTCGTCCGGCGATGGCTCTGCAGGCGGCTGGGAGGAAGTACCAGCCCCTCCCTCTGCTTGCGCACTAGCAGCAGCAGCAGCATCAGCCGCCTCCTTCTGTAGCCGAACAAACTCGGCCTAGAACATATTTGCTAACGTGTAAGTGTTTACTAAAGTCTATATTGATATCTATTTTCCTGTTTTCTAAATTATAGTCAGTTAATATTAGTTGAATAGAACGTACATATGCCTGCGTCGCCCTCTCGTCAATGAAGTCCCCAGCCCTCCGATGGGTGACCAGGAAGACGGTCACCATGTTCGGGTCCTCACCCTTTTTACCTGTTAAAATATATTATCTATTATTAGTATTAAACATTATATCGAACTATATATAAATTAATGTCCGTCATAGGAAATGTACCAGACGACGAAAATGCTCCGTCATCAGAATGGAGCCGCCATACCACTTACCGGCGCTCGATCGTGCCACCTTGGCCTTCTCAGACCGCTCCTGGTACTGGCGCTCGCTGAATCTAGCCTTCATCGCAGTCCACTGCTCTGGCGTAATCCAACCGTGGATCGGACGTCCGGCGCGATCACGACGCTTCTGGTCGTCGATCGCATCACGGATGAGCTTGGCTATGACGGCAGGAAATTGGCCCTCGATCCTCGTCGCCCGGTGTGGTGGATAGAAATAGGTCTTCTACAAGAAGTAAAATACAAAAGTTGTATAATATACACAAATGATTATTAAAATTTAAAAATAAACAAATTTTTTACCTTGAAGTGGGCGAACCAAAAGGCCTTCCTATCTGCGGGAGCATCTGAGTAGTTGAGCCAAGGCCCACCATAGTTCTGCCTCACAAATGTCCCCAGTTGTCTCTGTACTGCAGAAGGCCGATATCTATACAATAATAATTTTTCATGAATATATGTACATATAATCATTTGAGAAATATATAATAATTAATTAACTTACTTCATAGGCCCGTTCGTCCAAATCTCCATACGCGTCTCGCCCGGGGGAGCGCATGGAGGGTCGCTCTCACCTCCTGCCTGGGCAGGATCAGTCTGATCGTCGTCCTCCATATGATCGGCGTGGGCTCCCTCCATAGAGCCGTCGACGGTAGGAATGCTGGACGGGGGATCAGGGATGCTGGACGCGGGATCAGGAAGGCTGGACGACGAGGGAAGGAGTCGCCAACCTGCTAGAACTGCCCTGTCCCGGTAATGGACCGGGAACAGAACGGTACACTGGCGTACGCGGAGATGAGAATGAGGGTACGAAACTGCCCTCTCCATCCCAGCCCGAGGCTGACGGGGCTGCCTAATATATAATCCCTCCGCGTCGTCCAGATGGTCTAGTCATACCTGACAATAAAACATATGACAATAAAACAAAAAAAACATATTTATATGATAGACATCACAGATTTTTGAAAAATATCATAGTCAAAAAGTGTCACTGAAGTGTCAATAAAAGTGTCAATAAAGGTCACTGGAAGTGTCACAGATTTATATGATAGAAGTGTCACTAAAGTGTCAAATATGATTATAAACAAACGTACAGATTTATCCTCTTCTAAAAATTCATCTAGTTCGTTTAGCTCATCTACTTCTTCTTCTGTTTTTTTTTTTTTTCTTCTTCTTCTTCTTCTCCTCTACATCTCACTTCATCTGCATCTTCCTCTTCAGATAATTCTACTTCTTCTACACAATTAGATGTGTAATAGGGAACTTCCGTCGTGTCCACTTCTATAATATTTGTTATAAGGTAGTTCATCCTGTTGATAAGCTATATCGTCAACCTCAAAGGTATTTCTAGCTTTGGTCTTGCATACTGCCACCAGTCCGACCTTGTTGTTGTTCCCCGTTTGGATAACTTGTGAAGTACACGAGCTGAGCCTGACTTGATAGGACAAATGGTTCATAGGCTTGATATCGACGCCGATAGTTTATATCAACAAGACCGTGCTTGTCTACTTTCCAACCTTGACCTTCAATCGGATCGAACCAATCACACCTGAATAACACAATCTTAGCAGGCTCTAT
>JANAVB010002723.1:0-30289 GCA_029216955.1 Iris pallida
TGACGAGTACTTTTTTATCTCATGTTATTTGACCTCTGCATAGATATAATCTATTCTTTGAGTTCTTACATACTATCACGTCCATATTACCTCTGATGGCGTTGTATATTCTCGAGAAGAGATTAATCTTCTGTCTTATCAGATGATTAATTGAATTTATTATTTCATCATGTTCTCATGATCATTGGATGAATATTAAATTTACTTATCTATCATGTCCATATTACCTCTAGATAGATATAATGCATTTAAAAGACTTGTCATGCTCCTATAACCTCTGACAAGTATCTCCTATCTCATACCTATTGTTTCAAATAAGCAATAGGATCATAAAATATATATTCATTCATCTTGGAAATATTGCAAAATGCATTACAAGAAATTCTTTTAAAGTGGAGTAGAGATATCTAGAAGTAACTGCCGTAGTTCTTCTAGCCGTTTACCAAAAGAACTCATAACTTTCTTTGTAGCCTCGGCACGTCGAGCCTCAGGTGTGCAAATGCAAGAAAGCTTAGCGAAGGGGTTATTAAACCCCTCTTTAGCTTCATCGAGGGTCCTGATAGTTGATTCAGCCCCATAAGCTTTCTCTTCAAAACCGAGCTGGGTAAGGTGCATATTTCGAGCTTCGATCATCCTGTCTCTTCAGCCTTAAGGCGAGCCAACCCTGCCTCGAACTCGTGGATTTCATGATTTTGTCTGAATATCTATGTTCAGAGCATCATAAGCTACCCTGGACTATGAAGTGAGAGCTTTATCCCAGCCAAGTGCTTCTCTTTGGCAACCTTCAGACTAGTTCACGAAGAGATTCATTGTATGTAGCTTCCCGACAAGGAAATCGGCCTGTTAAGGCTTCATATTCCTCCTCAATAAACTTTACAGTTCTACTGACAGTCTGAGATATTCTCTGATTGGTTGTTCGAGGTCCTCCACAATTTTCTCCCAATTTGGCAGCTCTCTCTGCATCCCTGAACAGAGCAACGTTATTGATGGTCGAAGACATGCCGTCTTCAAAGTCTCATAATTGAGGCCCTCGTTTAGGACCATTTTTATCAAGGTTGCCAAACTTTTGTAAAATTGTGGTATAAATCTCAACTAGGAGATTCATTCCGTACTGGAGCTTGGCTTGGCAACAATATCCAACAGGTCTTTTTCTGGAATCAGAAGCAGACATCGGGGTACAACAGCAGGATGAGACGAAGTCGTTGTTGCTACCACCGTTATAGCCAATGGATCCCCTGGAAGTCTCATGGATATATCTCCAACCGGTTATAACAACAATGAGGATGAACCGATAATGTTGCTATTGTTGTCGGGTTCCCAACCTCAGTGTCAACTTCATCAATATTTGTCACCCCCGTTTCTGGGTTCTGGCGGCGGTAATATCATGGTGTGATGACAACTACAGGAGCTAGTTCAGATCTGACATTGTCTTATCAGAAATTGGTACTGGATCGGTGACAACAGTAGAGGATGTTATCATCTCCCAGCTTCTATTGAAAGTTCAAGTATGCCTCCAGCATCTCCTTCAGTTGATGGCTCCACAGGATTGCCCAGTGTTTCAGCTGTAGTGAAACTTTTTACAACTAATTCTTGGTTCAATTCTGGATCACCTCCAGTAGTTTCATCATCTCCTACAGTAGGATCGACTCTTGTCTCCTCTTGGTACTGATCCTCAACAAGAGAAGACAATTCAGACTGTGCTTGTTGGGCCTCAAGCGACGGAGGATGTTCTTTTAGAGGCTCCATCTCAGGCTTTTGCACTCCCCCGTCTTCAGCATCTGAGTTTCCTGAAGAAGAAGCTTCCCCTTCAGATTCCTCATTTTCTTCATGGATTTCTTCTTCTTGAGGAAGAGGAATTACAGACTTTGGTACAATTATGACATCTGCAAAATGAACAAAAAAATTAGTATGCGAAACCTTGATACATAATTCTGTATAGGTTTTGTATAATACTTGGAATATGTGCGTTTTTTTTCAAGATATGTGTCATAATCACCATCCCAGTCATCATCCTCAAAGTCAAGAGCCGGTTCGTCCGATGGAATGCGATCTTGATCAGCAGCGGATACAGTGGTAATACCTTCCGTAACTTGTGCCTTGGACGGCAAAGATAAATGAAGCGAGGTGCTAAGACGTCCAGGAGACAAAAGTGTTACAGATCCTGATCCAACTGTCTGTGGAGGAGCTGAAGACCCCTCTCCAGGATGAACTGAAGAAGGACCGACGAGAGGATCTTCTTCAATATCCTCTTCTGGAGTGTGAACGCTTGTCTTGGAAGGCCCTTTTGTGGTAGACCTCTTCCTCTTTTCTGGAGTTTTTTCTGGAGACGTGGCAGCTGCACCTTGTTTTCTTTTGCGGTCTTTACCAATAATGATAGGTTCTGCAGCTGGTTCTCCAACTCCTGTTGGAATAACTACTAGAAACGGATCTGGGATGCCAGTGTCGTCAGGGATGTCTGCCGGTACCCTGACCTGCTCCTCAATATCTCCTTCCTTCGGCCACCATAGACTACCCTTCATATTGTAACCATGGGCAAAGGAACGAATTGAAGCATAGAAGTGGGCATACGTATGGAGTATACGCAGTTCTGTAGTACTGGTAGCAGTCGAAATTCGAAATTTAGCACCAGTCCGAGCACTACCAAAATACCTCCATCCTCTAGCTCCGTCAAGTAATTTCCCATAATAACGGAAATTAGTTAGAGGATTACCAACATGAAGTTGGTCGTATCCAAATTGGCGAGCAAACCTAATGGGTAAGTATGGTTCGAACGCACAATTGTCTTCGTTTCTGTACATTAGATGAGACGGTCTGATGCACTGAAGCCACCTAAAGACTAACTATGGCAATACAACTCTTCCGTCAACTTCATCTTCGAACTGGACACCAAAGTAGTCTGCCGGAACATGCGGCCGGGTACAAAAGAAGTTCCAACCGTATGAATAATTCAAAACCGCTCGGGTATCTGCTACAATTGTAGCAATCCATGTAGCTTTGCTGAATTTTTGGAGAAAGACCGCCGCATCGTCGCCTGGGCCCGGCGGTAATAATCTGCAGTTGTGATGCAACAACCAGCCCATCAGATAAGTGTAGGACATCTCTACCCTAGGGAAAACTTTTCGATGAGGAGCATTGTTAATTAACTCCTCACCGAAAGTTCTTAAACCTGCATTTATCCGACACACCACGGCCGACAGCAAGTTGATCCTGACTTTAAATACCAGACGTATCGCTGGCCATAGCACACTCCGATGAATTCTGTCAACAGTACCAATACCTGGTACAAACCCATCTTCTCAACCATAAAGAAAGAAAGCCTGCCAGCAAAGCTCTCCGAGAGATTCTCTGACTAGCATATCTGAGGAAGCTCAAGGCTTCAGTTCCTGCAAGAAATTCCCCAGTCTTCGTAGACAGATATTTATTCGGGAATTTATAAGTAACCATCATATCCCGAACCTTGTTAGAAGGGATCGTCGAATCTATGTTGATTACTGGAGCCTTGTTCTCTTGAAACCTTTCTTTATCTTCCTTGGAGATCTTATCCTTGTGGAAGAAAAGATAAGTCGTCCATTTGTTGATATACGCCAGATGGGACGTACTTTCATGCATCGTGGAACAAGTCAGGTAGTGGCACATCAGTTCTTCGTATGTCTCGACTAACTGAGGGTTAACTTCTCTGATCTCGGCAAGCTCCCTGTTGGAGGGAACATATTCTTCATATGGGGCCTCCCCCATTGGCAGCTTCGATATAAACTGTATCTCATGAAGAGCAAGACACATTTCACCTTTCGGAGTAGCAAAAGTTCCAGTTGAACTTAAATATAGCTCCATCAAGGCCAGAAATAAGTTTCCATTCGCAGGAATACCATAGCTGGTGGAAGCTACTGCTTCGTATAAGCCAATATCTTTCAATTCTTCCTCAAAGTTCTTCATCATCCAAAGGCTTATCTGAATCCAACTCTGGTTGAATGGAGTCAACCATCCTGGCAGTCTGGGGTTGGTTTGAGGATACAACACAGCTTCCTTCATAAATTTATTGACAAACATCGGGGTTTGAACTGGCTGTATTAGGCCCGAATCTTCGCTTGGATTAGAGCCTAGCATAAGGCCGAAGATAGAAGTAACGCCTCCATTGGGAACACTAGCAAAGTATCCCATATCATTGGCACGCTCTCTCTTGAAGACAATTCTACCCGGGCGTCCATGACTATTGGGAGTCAAATTCCACAACATCTGTCGGGGATGAGTGGCATGGACGAATGCCGATAAAGGATAATCTCTGTCCATATCTGGAAGATACATAGCTCTATTCCCAAATTTAAAAACCCAAGACTCTTTCTTGGGGTGTGTCTGGGATTTACAATCAATGGCATCTCCAAACAGAAAAGCTGGTTTTGTGAAGTGTTGTCCGTCTAGTAAATTCAACAACTCCCCATTTATCATGGATAGCAACAATCTATCCCCTTGAGCTGCTATCAACTGTGCCCTCTCTGCCGGATATTCGGGGTTCGACTGGGGAAATTGGACATGAGATAAATCTTCCAAATAGTTCGAACCTACCATACCAACTGATGATCCGAAAACTTCAGCGAGGGGGTGAACTTGCAGATCCACTGGTCAAATAACAAAAGACATCAAGTTAGTTCGAAGTTTTTAAGAGTTGAGGAAAAACTCATGCAGTATTGGCTCGACAAAACCTCTCAGAAAAGATTGATTAACTTCACGTTACCATACAGTGACATGAGCGTAATGCAACTTTTTACGCTGGCATGTACGAACATGAGCGTAGTTAAGTTTTACGCTAGCATATTGGCTGTGGGCACAAGAACAGATTTACGCTGACACGTGTCACGTGGGCGTATTCTTGCTAAACTTTACGCTAACACGTACAACGTGGGCATATAATATTATTTTAACTTTACGCTAACACGTACAACGTGGGCGTACAATATTATTTCAACTTTACGCTAACACGTACAGCGTGGGCGTAAAGAGCTGAAAAATTGGTTTTCCTTCTTCTTCCCCGACGGATTTATTTTCTGAAGACTAGGGTTTTTTACCTATCATAGGTGGAGCCACGGCCGGGTTAGGGTTTCATGGTGGTGATGACGACTGAGTAGAAGTCTTCACATGGTCGGTCGACGAGGAATCAATGGCTGGTTTCTTCCCCTTGCTGCCGGCGGCGGATGATTTCTTAGGAGCCATCAGATCAGAGTTTCGATGAAAGAAAAGGCAAAGAGATTCAAGAAGATGAGTAAAAGTGTTTTCTCTCTCTAAAAAGGTCTATTTATAGAGAGATTCAAATCCAACTGTTGGACATCCCTATGATTACGCTGACTGTTGGATATCCCCGCCCTTACGCGGATGACTGTTGCGTATCCCGAATTTTGCGCTCAGCAAATCTCAACTTTTACGCTTCTGTTCAAAGTGTTTCAAATTTTGGAGACATTTGAAAACTTTGAAGGGGGTCTTGTAGGAGCGTAAAAAGTGCTTCAAAGAAAGAGTCATCTCATTCATAAGTGGCCCGCTTTACGCCTAACAGAGCGGGTAATTTCTTTACGCCCAAGACAAGGCTAATTGTATTACGCCTAAGCAGATTGACCTTTTTACGCTTGGGTATACACCGGTGATTTTACGCCAAGGACTGAGCAGCCTCTTTCACGCTGGACAAAAGCTATCAAATCTCGCATTTAATGCAGACTTTGACATGAAGATATCAATGATGGCATTTACCACAGGATTCAATAGAATTTGTCTCATACAAAGACCATTGTTGTCGTTTATAGAGATCGAGCTACTTTACGCTCACTGAATGGTTTCTTTTACGTACGAGGTTTTACATGAGTCCTTACGCTCATAAGAAACAATGTGTGTGTGAAGTCTATTTGAGCCATTTTACACTCAAGGTTATTCGATAACCACTTTACGCTGGAAACCTATGACAGAGCTAGTTTACGCTCATCTTTTTACGCCCGATTCGTTCTGGTCAGTTTGGAACGTGGTGTGCCTGCGTGGTCTTCATGCCACCTATTTCGAAGAACGTGTGTACATGTATCCTATTCTTACTGAAATGATGGGACACGTGTCAGCATATACAGAGGATGATTCTGATCGTGGAGGGCAGTTGTTAGCATAAAGACAGATGTTGATGCTCTTTTACGCAGGAAAGCCCCAGTCTATAAATAAACTCATTTTTCTCATACACACGGACAGACAGGGAGAGACAGGAGAGAATACAGAGATCAGAGCTTCGAGATTTTGATTCTCTAGAGCATCCTTCTTCAACTTTTCTTCCAGAACAAAGTGAAGCAAAGCAGGAAAGCATTCGGCCTCGCCATCAGTGCCCAAGTGCGTCGATACCTTTCTGGTGCATTAGTTCTTCCAAGTTGTTCTACTTCAAGCAGTGATCTTCATCATCATCATATGGTCCAAGGAACAAAGTGATCGTTTACGAATCAGACTTCCATAGCAATACTTTTCCAGAATCAAATTTGTACTTCTCGTACTTTTCTTCTTGTTTTTGTTTTCAAAAGCCAATTCCTCCAAGGCATTTTGTTAATCGAAATATTACACAGTGATGTCGTTTGGTCTCAAAAATGCAGGAGCAACATATCAGCGAGCAATGAGCTCTATATTCCGCGAACATCTCCGGAAAACAGTCGAATGCTACGTTGATGATATTGCAGTCAAGAGTCGACAAAAGGAGGATCATATCCAAGATTTGAAGACTATCTTTGATTTAATGCGTCAACATCAACTTAAGATGAACCCTACTAAGTCCTTCCTGGGCGTCTCTAGTGGTAAATTTCTCGGCTTCGTCATTACCGCTAAAGGTATACACGTGGATCCCGAGAAGATCAAAGCCATCCAAGAGATGCATCCTCCACGCACCTTAAAAGAGCTACGAGGATTTCGAGGAAGAATTGCTTATATCAGGAGATTCATCTCTAACTTATCAGGACGCTGCAGACCGTTCAACAAACTTTTGAAGAAAGGTGTGTCCTTCGTCTGGAACGAAGAATGTCAAAAAGTATTTGACGACATCAAACAGTACCTCATGAACCCTCCGGTTTTGGTACCTCCCGTCTCGGGAATACCATTCCTTCTATATGTTCGAGCCATGGATCATTCTCTCGGTGCATTGCTCGCTCAGAAAAACAAAGATGGCCATGAACAGGCTATTTATTACCTCAGTCGCACAATGACAGGTACTGAACCGCGTTATTCTCCAATTGAGAAAGAACGCCTAGCATTAATGTTTGCCGTTCAGAAGACGTGACATTACATTATCGGTCAAACGATTCATGTCATTTCCAGAGTGAATCCCATCAGGATTATGATGAAGAAACCCGGTATTCTCAACTCCAGACTGGCTAACTGGGGAATCTTGTTAGCTCAATATGACATGCATTATATTCCTGAAAAGTCGGTTAAGGGACAGGCTCTTGCTGATTTCCTAGCAGCTCATGCAGTTCCAGAGAATTCTAAATTATACGATGAGATTCCAGATGAAGTTATGGATTCAAGTCAGGTTTCTGAAAAAACTCCTACCCGGCGTCTATTCTTTGATAGAGCGTCTAGAATGGGTCCCAATGGCGGTATTGTCGCCGGAGTCGGGATTATTCTTGTATCCCCGGAAGGGCTGACTATTCAGAGGGCTTATTCTTTGGATCAATCGTGTTCAAACAATGTAGTCGAATACAATACGTTACTTATCGGTCTTCAACTTGCTAAACACCTGGATATTCAATATTTAGAAGTTTATGGAGACTCCAAACTTATCGTCAATCAAATCAGAGGTACATACGAAGTCCGTCATCAGGATTTGATACCGTATCACCGAGCAGCACTCTCTATGGCCTCTTCCTTTGAAGGTTTCTTTATTGAACACGTTCGGCGAGCCTGTAATACAGAAGCCGATGCTTTGGCTAATATTGTCGCTGTGCTAGCCATACCGGTCAGACGTCAACAATTGATAGTGATTTATAACCGGGAGCTATTCTACATCGAGAATAATTTGGCTTTGGGTTTTCCCATGACCCAGACGAAAATTCTCTCAACCCTGATGAATTTAATTCCTCCAACCTTAACACTGGATTAGGGTTTGACAGAGCATCCTCGTCTTCTTCCGATTCTACTATGGAATACGTCTTTTCCAACAAAACAGAAGCCATGACCGAAGACTGGAGACGTCCATTTCTAGACTTTGTATTGTATGACATACTTTCTGATAATCCGAGCGAAGCAGCATCTATTCGGCGTCGATCTATCAGATTCTATTATAATCATACGACAAAGACACTATATCGTCGGACCTATGACGGTCTTCTCCTCCGATGCATCGCTGGTGAGGAAGCGCAACAGATTATCCGTGAAACACATGATGGTGTCTGCGGAGCCCATCAACCAGGTCCTAAACTTCAATATCGCATCCGACGTATGGGTTATTATTGGCCCACGATGGTGGTTGACGCCATTCAATATGCCCGGAAATGTAAAGCCTGTCAAATCCATGCAGAATTTATCCATCAACCGTCAGAGTTCTTACACCCGACAGCGGCATCATGGCCCTTCGAGGCCTGGGGCATGGACATCATTGGTCCCATCAACCCACCGTTATCAAAAGGATACCGATTTATTCTAGCAATAACCGACTACTTTTCAAAATGGGCTGAAGCAATCCCGCTATCCGAAGTCAAAACTTCCAACGTCATCAACTTCGTCAAGCATCATGTCATCTATCGATTTGGTGTTCCTCGGCATATTATTCATGATAATGGACCACAGTTCATCAGTCAGAAATTTACTCGATTCTGCGACGACCATCGAATCAATAACCTAGCTTCTACAGCATATAATCCAGCAGCTAATGGATTGGCGGAAGCTTTCAATAAAACCATCATCAAACTCCTGAAAAAGTTCGTTTCTTCTAACAAACGCAACTGGAGCGAGAAGCTTGGTGAATGTTTATGGGCCTACCGCACCACAGTTCGCAATGCGACCGGGTGTACGCCTTTCTCTTTGGTATACGGGTGTGAAGCTGTCCTTCCCCTCGAGATCCAGATTCCTTCTTTGAGAATCGCAATCTCCAATGAACTTACAATGAAGAACAATGATCATCTTCGACTTCAAGAACTAGAAGCTCTAGACGAAAAGCGATTGTACGCTCAACAAAATATCGAGCTGTATCAGGTCCGAATTTTAAAAGCTTTTCACCAGAAGGTGAAAATCAGAGCATATCGAAAAGGAGAACTTGTTCTTACCGTCAAACGTCCGATGACTATGACATATATGAGCAAAGGCAAGTTCGACGCGAAATGGGAAGGCCCATTCGTCGTAAACAAAGTCTTCTCAAACGGAGCATATCAGCTTACCTCTATGGATGGTAAAGTCACGATGATGCCTATCAACGACAAATTCTTAAAGAAATATTATGTATAAATCTCGTTAATATATGATATTTTCAACTGCTGCGATTATTTCCCAGCAAATATAAAATCAGAGTTTATTCTTCCCCACAAATGTCGTCTCGATATCGTTATCCCCAGCGGGAATTGATATTCTACCACATATCATCTTCCCAGAGAATTTGATATTCTGTCTTATTAGATCCCCAGTGGATTTAATAAAGATCTCATATAGAAATTCACGTCCATATTACCTCTGAATTTTCTATCTCAGTATCATATTTTCTATTCTATGAAAATGATATCTAGTCTTTTGATTTCCGAGTCCAAAGATCATGGAAAATTGAGTTCAAAGATATCTTTATATCTGAATTATGTTTTCTCTAATTAGTATTAAACTAAAATTTTTGGTTTAATATCATCTGATGAAATTACAAAATTCATTTGTATATTTTATTCTATTGAAATATGTCATGTATTATTTACCTCTGAACATATTTTCTACAAAAACATCATACACAAAATCGAAATCAGATCAAAGTGCTCATTTCCTCAGTCAAAATCAAAATACTGATTACAAATGAGTATTAATCTATTGAATAGAAGGAGTAATTATCTCCTGAATATGAGCAAGTACACTATTCATCTTCTCTTCATGAGCTTTACGAATTCGCTCTGTTGCTTCAATTGC
The DNA here is from genome assembly GCA_029216955.1 of Iris pallida. Lineage (NCBI taxonomy): Eukaryota > Viridiplantae > Streptophyta > Magnoliopsida > Asparagales > Iridaceae > Iris > Iris pallida. The sequence continues at coordinate 10,099 of JANAVB010002723.1, forward strand.
AACCATCTGTTGATCAAAATTAATGATAACAGTACTACGACGATTAGTTTCTTCTATCTACTCAGCTTGCATCTGTTCCCGTTCTTGCTGTAGAACTTGATAGCGGGTAGCTTCAGCTATACGAGCAGCGATAATATCAGATTGCTCTTTTTCTGCGGATGCAGTGCGCTCCTGGAGACGAGCTAATTCTTCCTTTAGTTTCTGGAGTTCTTCAACTCTAGATATTTCCTCTGTTTCCAGACATTCTATCTTCTGACGAGTTGTTACTATTTCCTCATCCTTCGCCATTAACTTCTCAGATGACAAAGCGAGAAATTCTTTCAAAGCAGCCTGCTGAGTTTAAGCTTCACGTTCCAGTTGAGCAATCTAAGCCACAGTCAAGGATTTAATATCTTCTTTCTTGATTTTCCAGTATTTGTGGATGGTTACTTCCAAATCATCTAGAAGATGCTCAAAGAAAGTACACTGAGTCTTATAACCAGCTTGTCGCAGAGCTAAAAGCGAGAAATTAATCGCCGTTCGGAGATTGGAAAAAGGCATAGTCTCGTCTTTCATAAATCGCCTGGAAAATGTATCCAGATATGAATAGATAATATCTGAGTACATCGCCATGGTCCTTTCTATTCCCGTTTCAAAACCAGGAGTTGCTGCCATTGTGAAGGAAGAAGCTGGAATGGGCTCTATTCTGGAAACAGAAGTTTGTGCTTTTGGAGAACTTGGTAAATGTGAGCTTCCCTCACCAACATCAGTCCGAACAGGTGGAGCATGAGTCGAGCTCATCGCTGATGTAGTTCCTACAACTTTTGGAATCAAAGAAGCTTGATCAAAATTAAAGACAATAAAGCAAGAAAAGACAAAACTTTACTGGATAAAATATTACCTGAAGTTGGCTCGTACTCTGTTTCTCTAGGATCGTTCAGCCCTGTTCGCAATCTATTCAAAGTGTCTTCTGACACTGGTCTCATTTCACTACTTCCTGCCCCAGAGGTGCTCGGAACATGGGCTTCTATTTCTAGAAGGTTCTCTGGCTCTGGAGTCAACCCTGAATGTTGGCCGGCCGTCTTCAACTCGTCGATACAGATTGCAGTTGGTGACTCATCTTCAATCTCCATATCCTCATCTTCAAAGGAATGAGACGAAGGTTCATAGTCAACCTGTTCTTCTTCACCCTTGTCGCTCTTCGAAACATTAATTAAAGCTAAATCAACAGGTGGCTCGAGAGTGGTTGCTTCTTTCACTGATTCTCTCGAAACCAGTACGGATGGTTCAGCATGCTCATCCACTACCATGAAAGGATCCTCGGCAGCCGGTATTGTTCGATCAGTAGATGGCTTAGCTGCCGATTCTTCTATCACATCCTCCGCAGTAAGTTCTATATTAGCGTCCTGCGTGGGCTGCGTTTCCGAGGGTGCAGGAGAGGAAACTTCAATAATCTTCTTAGCAGTAGAAGATTCCGCTTCAACTCTTTGCTGAGGAGCAAGGGCAGTTTGCTTCTCTCGAGCCAACCGTTCAGCACGATTGGTGGAGCTTTCTGCATCAAGACAAATTACAGATTTAGTCTTTGAAACTACCACTTTTCTTTTTCCTACCCTTTTCATTAGTGGAATGGTAGGATAATCTTCTTTGGAGTCACTACCTTCTTCATCAGCATCTCTGATATGTTGACTCGAAGCAGGAGAAGTCCCCGGGATAGTAATTCCTACGCGACTACGAACTTCTGCTCGAGTAACTCTTTTTGGAGCGGGTCCAGAAGCACCCTTGTCACGCTTTCTATTCGGTGTACCCTCAGCAGATACACTCTTCTCGACACTTCCAAGCGGTACGTGTAGTGGCTAATGAAGTTCATCAGAAAAGAGATTCCCTATTGAGACTTCTTCATAAACTTCGTCAGTAGCGAGAGGATCCTCTCGGTCGTGACAATCTTCCGACAGAGTTGACTTGGCTGATTTCTTATTAATATGAATAAAGCTCTTACCCAAGATGCTGAACTTCTCATCAAATGTATTCGCAGATACATAGAACTTGGCATAAGATGCCAACATCTTAGCTCCTTTCCGATGATTCACCGGATCTGGCATCGTAAAGGTAGCTCTGGTGCCTTTGGCAATATAATATATCCAGGCTCTCGTACCGTCGATCAATCCGTCTTGGTGGTTGAAGCATGTCGTTGCATTCCCTACATGCAACTGATCATAGCCGAATTGCCGAGCAAATCTACTCGGAAGATATGGCTCCAAATAAGTGATGTCGTCATGGCGACAGACCAGGTGGGATGGTCTGATCCTCTTCAGCCATTTGTGCTGAACATCATCCAGTTCATTGGCACCAGTGTCATCAATCATCTTCGCAGGCATAGTCTCATAACCGATAGGCGGAGGAACACAGGTGAAACTCCATAGTTCTCCCCTATTCAGTATGGTCCTGCAATCTGTCAGGGTGTCATATTTCCACTTGGGCGTATGACGGTATCTTTCCAAGAAAGTGTCATCTGGTCTGGCCAGTCCAGCACTCATAAGAGACTCAAAGTAGAGGAGCAGCCATCCGTACAAATATGTGAAGGACATTTCTACCCGAGGAAAAGCTATTAGTTTCTTCTTCGCCAAGTTAAACATTCTGTCTGCATATGCTCTTAAACCGGTGTTCAGACGGCATGTCATCGCCGTTAGCAAGTCCATCTTGTACCCGAACGTGAGATGGACTGCTGCAAATACGATTCCTCGGTGCATCCTGTCTGTCGAACAGGTGCCAGGTACTACGAATCTTCTCAGCCAAAGGGATAGAAACCCGGCCAGGTGACCTTCATTAGATAAAGCCCGGCCACCTTACTTTATGTAGGTCTCTAACCTATCACTAGCTTTATAGGTGCCTTCATCTTCTTCGATTATGATGTCATCATGGGTTGTCTTCCGGATTAATTTGTCAATTTCGGCTTAACTCAGAGGTTTAAAACGACCAATATATTGTTCGGTCTTCTTCTTCTTCTGAGTTTCTTCGGTGCGGCCTTGGAATAAGTAGGCCATCCACTTCGAAGTTTAGCAGCCTGAATCTATATCTTTTGCCTTATAAAAGGCCTTACAGATACTATAGTGGCACATTAATTCTTCGAATACATGAAGAATTAGCGGGTTGGCGTTAGAGATCTTGTTCATTTCATCAATAAACGGGATATACTCCTCATACGGTAGATCTCCTGTCGGCAGCTGAGAAATGTACGCCATTTCGTGGAGAGCGAATCCCATCTCGCCTCTCGGAGTCATAAAAGTTCCAGTGCGGTAGTTGTACCTTTCTGCTAGTGCCAGGAATAAGTCTGGGTTCGGCCTAAAACCATAAGCAGTGCACTTGATGGTATCGTACAGGCCTATCGCCTTCAACTGTTCTCCATAATCTCTCAGAATCCATCTCACAAGAGCAGTCCATCTGGTATTCTCTGGGTTCACGAGACCAGTGAGTCTCATGGACTGTTTCGGATAGACAGCATTTTCTAACTGTGTAAATTCGTTCGCAAATATCGGGACTCTAACCGGCATCAGAAGTGCAGAATCCTCAGGAGGAATTGTGGATGGCAATAATCCTCGCAAAACTGAAACATGCGGCTCAGTACCACTGTGAAATCTTCCCTATCTGTACCCTACCTATCCAGCTTTTGCTTGACGGGTTGGAGTAATATCCCATTTCATGTTCCTTTGGTGACTCGCATGGAATAAGCGAGCTATGTTGATACTCTTAGACAATCCAGTCAAGTACATCGGCTGGGTCGCATCACCATCCCGGTAATACGAGTATGACACTTTATCGGAGGCTGGCTGAAAGTTTTTGTCAATAGCGTCCCCGAATAGAAATGCCGGTTTTGAGTGGGTAATACTGTCCACACTCTGCAGTGGTTGACCACTTATCAGACTCAGCAGGGTTTCGCTATCTTGATTTTTCAGAATGGCTATTCTCGTGGAAGGTTCATCAAACTGTAGAAAGTGGACATGGGATAGATCACTCTTATAATTGCTCCCTGCACATCCTTCAAACTGTGCTTCTTGGGCCAGAATATCCACTACAAAGGAAAAATAAGAGGTTAAAAATCCTTAACTCTAAAAAAATACAAAAGGATGACAAGTTCAAAGATCAACTTACGCTCAGTCCATCCTAAGCGTATGTCAAGTTCAAAGATCAACTTACGCTCAGTCCATCCTAAGCGTATGTCAGATTCAAAAATCAACTTACACTCAATCCATCCTACGCTCAGTCTATCCTAAGCGTATGACAGATTCTAAGTTCAATCTACGCTCAGCTACGTGTATGTCTAACCAAAGCAAGCAGTCGTATAGAATCTTCCAAAGAGCAGCGTATGGTTAGCAAGATGTTCATCAAAAATACGCTGACAAGAGAGTCAGCGTATCTCAACGAGATGACTTGACATAGCACATTCTTTCAGATCAGCGTATTCTGATATTTCTATCAAAGATACGCATATCTTACAGAAATACGCTCAAAACATATTTTTCGTATAAGAGGAAAAACATGGAACACGACTAAACCCAAAGAGAAAAGTGTATTTTCTGACGTATTGACCCTAAAAAGGGGATACGTTTTCTGATTTTGTCCTAACCAGAGCCCTAAAAAGGGATGGTTACTGTTCATCGTCCCCATCCTCACCGTATAGGGGTTTCAACGGAAGTTTGCTCTGTGGAAGACGCTGCTCGGCGGTTCTCCTAGTGGTTGCGGCGGCGGCGGCGGGTCGAGACGGCTCTGCAGGAGCCTTGCCTTTCCCCTTCGCGGCAGCGTCGAGCTTGGGTGCCATTGATGAAGATTAGGTTGGAGAAGAAGAAGGCTTGAGCTCTAGATTCTCTCTCTCGAAGACGAAGGCAAAAGTAAAGAAAAGAATTAAGTTCTTAAAGGCCTATTTATAGAAGAAAGAGAAGCCCAAACGGCAGTCGTTTTCAAAATACAGAATCCCTAGAGATATGCACTGATATCGAGGAGATAACAAACTCGTGCCTGCGTGTCAAGACTTATTCCCACTTTGAGTTCAAAGTAATTTCGAACTTTTGAAAATCATAAAGTTCGAAAACTTTGAAAGGGGTCTTGTAGGGTGTGAAAAATTCTGACACGCTGACATAAGACCAAGTCAGCCAAAGGCCATACGCTCAGCCAAAAGCCATACGCTCAGTGCAAAAGTCATACGCTCAGTGAATATTTTATTATTTCTCGACTGACAGCACAGCATACGCTCGATGGGGAATGAATCTGACACTTCGTCTTTCGTGCAAAGAACAGCTGTCTTAGGAGAATTAACCGTCGTATAGAATTTCGAGAGTTAATTTTGTCTTTTACGAGGACAGCTCATTAGCCATCATAAATGCACAACCATCATTATTGTCACTCCCCGATCCTAGAATACGTATTTTAACACGTAAACCGATAAATTATATTTACCTTGTATTTATACTATATTTATTTATGCTGTATTTCTCCATGCATCTTCCAAAATAATATTTCGTAATTTATTTTCTGCATTTGGGCCAACAGTTTTGGCTCATTTGGGAAACCTATTTTTGGTTCACCCATGGTTCATCATGAACCCTTGGGTTCAAGATTATAAATACAACTCATCTCATTCTCTCTCCTCTCATTTATTTTCCTCCACCAACCAATATTTCCTCCATCAACCAAGGCAAGTACCAACTTGCTCAAGTGATAGATCCATAATTTTGTCAATAATTTCTTACAAAACTATTTGCCAAAACATGTTCTTCTCCTCAATCTATACTAGTTTAGAACTTGGAAATTTCTATTTTGAAGCTTTGATTTTTGTAGATCTAAGTTTTAATCATTTTCGAATTTCCTTGGTCTTGATCTATCTTCGTTGGGGTTTTGTGGGTTTTGATGCTTCCATGTGGAAGAGAATTCCATTTCACCCAAGATGGAACTTTGGAAATCCGAATTTGGAGTTCGGATGGCCAAGTTGTGATGCTTTGAAGCTTTGGGTTCATCCATGGTGTTCTTGCTGTTTGGAGAAGACAGTGAGCAGTGTGCAGAGCTTCTTAGCTCACGCCACTGAGCTGCGCGCGCTCCTTAGCGCTGCATACGCAGGCTTGGGTACGCTTTCTGTTGGAAGCGTGTCCCCTGCGTGCGTGACTTTTCACGTACGCTGTCCCTTGCGTGCGTGACTTTTCACGTACGCTGTCTTTTGCATGCATGACTTTTTACGTACGCTGCCTTGAGTAAGCCTGCGTGACTTTTCACGTACGCTGTCTTGAGTAAGCCTGCGTGACTTTTCACGAACGCTGCCTTGAGTGAGCCTGCGTGACTTTTCACGTACGCTGCCTTGAGTGAGCCTGCGTGACTTTTCACGTACGCTGCCTTGAGTGAGCCTGCGTGACTTTTCACGTACGCTGCCTTGAGTGAGCCTGCGTGACTTTTCACGTACGCTGCCTTGAGTGAGCCTGCGTAACTTTTCATGTACGCTGCTCTCATGCGTGTATGACTTTTCACGCACGCAGCTTCCCTTGAGCGTGCGTGCTTTTGTGCGTACGCTTTTGATATTTTATCAGATATTATATGCCCATTTTATATCCTTACGCCTTTTGTCCCGAGCATGATATGAGCACTAATGAGATCTCGATGAACAAGTGTTCCCACCTGATACATGTACCTGAATGTCCCAGTTCTTGTTCATGCTCGACAAATGACTCGTAACTCCATGTGGCGTATTTGCAATGATGCATTACACTAAGGAGTAGATGACTGTATCCGATTAATTCCCGCTATATATTATATGTTTTGGTAGGGTGGCCTTACGAGGGACCTGTGCTCAATAACACCTGTCTACGTGAACCCCTGGGTTGGCTAGCCTTGCTGGAAAGATACGATCTGAGGATTTTCTAATAACATGACGCGAGGATAACCTCGTCCCACTAGAAACTCGTAGACTTGATTGGCCATGAAAATGACTTGCTTGTATCCTATTACCTTCTGCGAATAACCGAGGGAAGCGGACTGTTGTGGTACGTGATCCAACCCATGTTCTTGTTTGATTGTTGGGTTAGTTATCGTACTATGATAGGTTGTTGACCGAAGTTATGAACGGAAGACTTATTCTGGTTGTGAAGTGTTACTTATGTGAATGACTGAGGAACATGGTCTATCATGGTACAAGATCCAACCCATGTTCTTGTTTGATTGTTGGGTTGGATATTGTGCTGCGATAGGCTATCGACCAAAGTCACGATCAGGAGATTTTCTTGTTTATACCTTTTAACTTATGTGAAAGTTATAGAGTACGACACGTCCCGACTCCATGCGGCACCTTTTATCCTTGTTTGGTTGTAAGGGTGCCATATGGGCTCAAAGATGTTGCGCCACCCTATAATAGTAGCATAAGTATTACTATTATCAGTTATTCTATTAGCTGGATTTTTAATCTTAACTCTTGTGCCCCTTTGGCGGTACTTGCTATTCGGGACTGACCCCGCTGGTTTTGTTTGGCCAGATCTCATAGCAGAGCCGAAGGACACGATCTTCCTTCCTGACATCCATGGTGCATACTAGGAGCATGGCGGTCCGGGGACTCGAGTGGGTTTTGTCTCCACCACTCCTGCTTATACTTTTGCGGCGTCTAGCCACCGGCACCTGTTAGCCGGATTACTTGATATTTTGTGTCAGTACATAATTGTAATTAAACAGACTGTAGCTGTGTATAATTTTGTACTCCTGACTCTCTGAGATAGCTAAATTATAAAGCTAGTCTCTCATGACCATTTTGATGAAGCGTCGGGGACGCCTTACTGCTTTATCTTTAATGTTCATTTAATTGCTGACGTGACTTGATTGATTGAGACATAGAACTTCGTAGGACCATAGGAGACTTGATTGTAGCATGTACCCCCTCGTCTCTCGACAGCCACGATCGCCGTATGACGTTACGTACCTCATATGGAGTAGCTGGCCTAGTCCGTCTCCGTATTTCGGTACTGTGGCGTGACAAGGTTTTAGTGGTGGCCCATGCAGGTCTGATTTTCAGACTTGTGGGGTATTGCGAATTATTAGGAGTCTCAATCAAAAAACTTGTTCCCCTTGAAATTTCGTTTTAAATTCTCTGTCCTTGCCTTGATCTCTAACCTGACTAGCATCCTCGAAATCTTCCTCGTCCGGACCTTGATAATCTTATACCTTTCTCTATAGGGGTGCTTCATTCTCAGTAGCGGGTGAGGCCCATGAGGAAGAGCAGCAAGAGCATGGCTCGACTGGGCAGCAACAGAGGAGAGAACCTTCTCCAGTGCAGGCACGAGCAGAAGTGGGACCAGAGGAAGTGGAGCCGCGGGTTACTGAGGCTCCTGCAGCACCAGTAGCGACAGCAGTACCAGACGCCGTAGCACTCCTGGAGATCATCCGGGGGTTTCTTGTCACTAACCAACAGCAACAGACTCGGCAGCAGGAGCAGAACGTATTGCTGAACCAGAGGATTCAGTTAGCTCTTGAGAGGAGTGTCGGAGCTGACTCGGGAGCATCAGGAAGGTTTCGTCGCTTGAACCCGAGGTATTTTGATGGCACGGAGGATGCCATCACTGCGGATGCCTGGATTCAAGACATCGAAGCCATTCTTGTGGCAGCCAAGGTTCCAGATGATGAGAAGGTTGATCAGGTTAAACTGGTACTTCAGGATCTTGCCCGCGACTGGTGGGCCTCAGAAGAAGTTGGTACAAGACGCCCTGTTCGTTGGACCACCTTCAGTGACAGATTCAAGGCCAAGTATTTTGGCGTAGTGGCTCGATATGAGCTCCAGCAAAAGTTTATCAGTCTCAAGCAAGCAGGCAAGACCGTAGATGGGTATGCAGCAGAGTTCTGCAGATTGTACAGTTTTGCACCAACAATGGTGGCAACGGAGCCAGAGAAAGCTATGAGGTTCCAGCAGGGACTTCATTTGGAACTATTACAGCTTGTGGAAGGACACGACTACCAGACGTTTGATACTATTTTGACGGCAGCTCGGAGGCACGAGCTTACCCAGCAGAGGTTGGCATCGAGGACAGGAGGTCAGAAAAGATCTCATTCCCAGGTTGGAGGAGGAGCAATGCAGCGAACATCGGCACCAACACCCGGTGTTCGTATTCATGAGGCAGGAACGCCGCGGAGGACGGTCGTGTCGACTAATACAACACCAGCTCAGCATCAGCAGCCCAGAAACCAGCAGCAGCGTCAGGAAGCACCCCAGGGTTGTACCTTCTGTGGGAAGGCAGGGCACACGAGGGAGGTGTGTCGGTCAGCGAATGGATTATGTTTGTGGTGTGGTCGTACAGACCACCGTATTTCCACTTGTCCTATGATGCAGAGGCCAGGAGGGCCAGCTCAGCAGTTTCTAGCATTGCCAGCTCCAGTGGCAACCCCGAGTTGAGGGCCAATATTAGCAGTAAGGCCCCTAGCCCAGCGTCTGCCAACGCAGGCTCAGATGTTCCGCCAGGCACAGGAAGCCGAAGGCCCTCAGAGGCAGCAACAACATGGTCGAGGAAGGCCGCAACAAGGAGCTCAGCGGGGCCAGGGCCAGGCTCTCACATTATCCTTGGGAGAGGCTCTAGCGTCTAGTGACGTGGTGGCAGGTAAAATTCTCGTCACCACATTTCCCGCTGTAGCATTATTTGATTCAGGCGCTACTCATTCATTCATCTCTGCACAATATGCTATACGGATCGAATTAGAGTTTGAGGCATTGTCGGAGAGGATGGATATACTCACCGGCAATGGGCTCGTAGAAGTTAGCAGAGTGCGCTTTTCATGTCCGGTAGAGGTGTGTGGGCATTTACTGCCCGCATCATTGATTGAATTCCCTATGGAGAATTTTGATGTTGTTCTTGGCATGGACTGGTTGAGAGACAGTCATGCGATAATTGATTGTAGAGAAGGTAGGGTCATATTCAGCGTTCCTGGGATGGAACAGTTCATCTTTACTCGAACCTTGAAGAATTAGGCCGGAGGCGTCATCTCAGCAGCAGTGTCAGAGCCAGGACAGATTCCAAGAGTGGTCGAAGATTTTCTCGACGTCTTTCCTGATGAGCTTCCAGGGATACCCCCAGTCAGAGAGGTGGAATTTAGCATTGAGTTGAACCCTGGAACGAGGGCCTATCGCAGACAGAGTTTACCGGATGTCGCCGTCAGAACAGGATAAGTTGTATCAACATAAAGAAGAGTTGAAGTCTAAAGGATTCATCCGAGACAGCAAATCGCCCTGGGCTGCGCCAGTGATTCTAGTTCCCAAGAAGGATGGGTCGACGAGGATGTGCATCGACTACCGCAAGCTGAATGCAGTAACAATGAAGAATAAGTACCCACTACCAAGGATCGATGACCTGTTTGACCAGTTGAGTGAGGCCATCATTTTTTCCAAGATCGATCTTCGGTCGGGATACTATCAAGTAAGAGTCCGGGAGCAAGACATACCGAAGACAGCATATATGGGCATTATGAGTTTTTAGTAATGCCCTTTGGACTAACCAACGCCCCCGCAGTATTCATGAATTTAATAAACCGCATCTTTCTGCCGTTATTGGATAAATTTGTGGTGGTGTTCCTAGATGACATCCTTGTCTATTCCAGCAGTGAAGAGGAGCATGAGAAACATCTTAGGACTATCTTGCAGATATTGAGGGAGCATCAACTTTATGCGAAGCGTGACAAGTGTGAATTCTGGTTAGATCATATTTCGTTCCTGGGGCATGTAATTTCTGGGGCAGGAGTGTCAGTGGATCCGAAAAAGATTGAGGCCGTAGAGCATTGGCCAGTCCCGAGAATGGTAACAGAAGTGCAAAGTTTCTTAGGATTAGCTGGTTACTACAGAAGGTTCGTGGCGGACTTTGCCAGGATCTCAGCGCCCTTAACGCGTTTGACGCACAAGGACGTAGAGTTTGTTTGGTCAGCTAGCTGTCAGGCATCATTTGAAGAATTGAAGAAGAGATTGATCTCAGCCCCGATCTTGACGCTTCCAGTAGGAGCGGGAGGCTTTACAGTATATTTTGACGCATCAAGGAAGGGTCTTGGATGTGTATTGATGCAGCACGGAAAAGTGATAGCATATGCGTCTCGGCAGCTTCGAGACCATGAGAAGAATTACCCGACTCACGATTTGGAATTAGCAGCTGTGGTTTTTACTCAAGTTGTGGAGGCATTATTTATACGGAGATCGGGTAGAGATCTATACTGATCATAAGAGTTTGAAATACGTATTCACGCAGCGAGATTTGAACATGAGCAAAGAAGATGGTTAGAACTACTGAAGGATTTTGACTTAGATCTTCAGTATCATCCAGGCAAGGCGAATATAGTTGCAGATGCACTGAGTAGGAGAGGCAGTGCCTATATCTTGACCTCGCAGAAGCATATTTTAGAAGACCTTCAGAGTATGGAAATCGAAGTAGTTTTGCCAAGGGATATAGGAGAATGACCAGTATACAAGTTCAGTCAACTTTAGTAGAGAGGATAAGGGCAGCACAAGCAGGAGATCCACGGATTCAGAAGTTGCGGTCGGAGTGTGAATCAGGCCGTAGGAAGGAGTTAGTGATTCATGAAGATGGTACGCTCAGGTTTGGAAACAGACTTTGTGTACCGAGTGGAGACCTTCGGCAAGAAGTCATGTCCGAAGCTCATAGTTCTATTTACTCCATTCATCCAGGAGGAACGAAGATGTATCGAGATATCAGGCAGTACTTTTGGTGGAATGGCATGAAAAAGAGATAGCGAGATTTGTATCCAAGTGTCTGGTATGTCAGCAGGTGAAGGCCGAACAGCAGAGACCAGCAGGATTGCTACAGCCGCTTCCTATTCCAGAATGGAAATGGGAGCACATCACGATGATTTTGTGACCGGTTTACCTAGATCCCCGACTGGTAAGAATGCAGTCTGGGTAATAGTAGATCGACTCACGAAGGTCGCTCATTTCCTTCCCTTCCGAGTTGGACAGACTACTGAGCAGTTAGCAGAAATGTACATGAAGCAGATAGTAAGACAGCATGGTGTTCCAGTTAGTATAGTATCAGATCGGGATACGCGGTTTACTTTCCATTTTTGGCGGAGCTTGCACCAAAGTTTGGGAACCAAGTTAAGATTCAGTACTGCTTATCATCCACAAACCGACGGGCAATCAGAAAGAACCATCCAGACGTTAGAAGATATGCTACGGGCGTGTACCTTGGATTTTGGCGATCTTGGGAGGATCACCTTCATCTAGTGGAGTTCTCCTATAACAACAGCTATCAGGCTAGCATTCAGATGGCCCCGTTCGAAGCATTGTACGGAAGGAAGTGCAGGTCCCCTTTGGCATGGGACGACGTTGGAGAACGGAAGATGTTGGGGCCAGAGATGATCACGCAGACTGTGGAGATAGTTAAGTTGGTCAGAGAACGCCTTCGAGTTGTGCAGGACCGACATCGTCATTGGGCAGATCAGCATCGTAGGCCTCTAGAGTTCAGAGTTGGACCAAGTGTTTCTGCGGATTTCGCCTACTCGGGTATCATCAGATTTGGAACCCGAGGAAAGCTTAGTCCAAGATACGTTGGTCCTTTTAAGATTCTCGCTCGGGTAGGTGATGTGGCTTATCGACTTGCCCTTCCGCCTTCGTTAACTGGCATACATGATGTGTTTCATATGTGTCCCAATTACGTGGGTATGTCCCGGATCCGAGTCATGTCCTCGATCATTCTGAGTTAGTCGTTGGTACGACCTAACTTACGAGGAACAACCCGTATCTATTTTAGACCGGCGAGAGAAGGTACTCAAGAATCGGACGATAAGCCTTGTCCGTGTTTCTTGGAACCATCACTCTTCGGGAGAGTCAACCTGGGAGCGCGAGGACGAGATCAGATCTCGGTATCCGCATTTGTTTGACTAATGAGGTATACTTTTACGCCTTATTGACACGATTCCATGCTTTTCTGCACCTGCTTGTTTTGCACTTTGTGATGTATGATAATAACTGCTATGATAGTTAACTTGTATATGATTGTGCCTTGCTTGTCCTGATTTCACTATCATGTCTTGGCGGGAATTCCGAGGACGGAATTTTTCTAAGAAGGGTAGAGATGTCACTCCCGATCCTGGAATACGTATTTTAACACGTAAACCGATAAATTGTATTTACCTTGTATTTATACTATATTTATTTATGCTGTATTTCTCCATGCATCTTCCAAAATAATATTTCATAATTTATTTTCTGCATTTGGGCCTACAGTTTTGGCTCATTTGGGAAACCTATTTTTGGTTCACCCATGGTTCATCATGAACCCTTTGGTTCATCATGAACCCTTGGGTTCAAGATTATAAATACAACTCATCTCATTCTCTCTCCTCTTATTTATTTTCCTCCACCAACCAAATATTTCTCCATCAACCAAGGCAAGTACCAACTTGCTCAAGAGATGGATCCATAATTTTGTCAATATTTCTTACAAAACTATTTGCCAAAACATGTTCTTCTCCTCAATCTATACTAGTTTAGAACTTGGAAATTTCCATTTTGAAGCTTTGATTTTTGTAGATCTAAGTTTTAATCATTTTAGATTTTCTTGGTCTTGATCTATCTTCGTTGGGGTTTTGTGGGTTTTGATGCTTCCATGTGGAAGAGAATTCCATTTCACCCAAGATGGAACTTTGAAATCCGGATTTGGAGTTCGGATGGCCAAGTTGTGATGCTTTGAAGCTTTGGGTTCATCCATGGTGTTCTTGCTGTTTGGAGAAGACAGTGAGCAGTGTGCAGAGCTTCTTAGCTCACGCCACTGAGCTGCGCGCGCTCCTTAGCGCTGCGTACGCAGGCTTGGGTACGCTTCCTATTGGAAGCGTGTCCCTTGCGTGCGTGACTTTTCACGTACGCTGTCCTTGCGTGCGTGACTTTTCACGTACGCTGTCCTTGCGTGCGTGACTTTTACGTACGCTGCCTTGAGTAAGCCTGCGTGACTTTTCACGTACGCTGCCTTGAGTAAGCCTGCGTGACTTTTCACGTACGCTGCCTTGAGTAAGCGTGTATGACTTTTCACGTACGCTGCCTTGAGTGAGCCTGCGTGACTTTTCACGTACACTGCCTTGAGTGAGCCTGCGTGACTTTTCACGTACGCTGCTCTCATGCGTGCATGACTTTTCACGCACGCAGCTCCCCTTGAGCGTGCGTGCTTTTGTGCGTACGCTTTTGATATTTTATCAGATATTATATGCCCATTTTATATCCTTACGTCTTTTGTCCCGAGCATGATATGAGCACTAATGAGATCTTGGTGAACAAGTGTTCCCACCTGATACATGTGCCTGAATGTCCCAGTTCTTGTTCATGCTCGACAAATGACTCGTAACTCCACGTGGCGTATTTGCAATGATGCATTACACTAAGGAGGATAGAACATGTTGACATACTGATTGACATGGATCCTCACTTAGGGTACTCGTACTATAGTACGACCTTTTAGGGGGATAATCATGCAGGCCACAGCATGAGAGTCCAAGATTTCACCTAGGGTTAAACTAGGCAACTAAATATACTAGATGCATGGGGAGGGCAGAATCCGAGATCGTGTTACACCAGCCGCTTGAGATATTGTCTTGACGCGCGGCTGGTCTCCACGGATACTGTGTCATCCGCAACGAGTGGGTGACTGTATCCGATTAATTCCCGCTATATATTACATGTTTTGGCAGGGTGGCCTTACGAGGGACCTGTGCTCAATAACACCTGTCTACGCGAACCCCTGGGTTGGCTAGCCTTGCTGGAAAGATACGATCTGAGGATTTTCTAATAACATGACGCGAGGATAACCTCGTCCCACTAGAAACTCGTAGACTTGATTGGCCGTGAAAACGACTTGTTGTATCCTATTACCTTCCGCGAATAACCGAGGAAAGCGGACTGTTGTGGTACGTGATCCAACCTATGTTCTTGTTTGATTGTTGGGTTGGTTATCGTACTATGACAGGCTGTGGACCGAAGTTATGAACGAACTTATTCTGGTTGTGAAGTGTTACTTATGTGAATGACTGAGGAACATGGTCTATCATGTACAAGATCCAACCCATGTTCTTGTTTGATTGTTGGGTTGGATATTGTGCTGCGATAGGCTATCGACCAAAGTCACGATCAGGAGATTTTCTTGTTTATACCTTTTAACTTATGTGAAAGTTATAGAGTACGACACGTCCCGACTCCATGCGGCACCTTTTGTCCTTGTTTGGTTGTAAGGGTGCCATATGGGCTCGAAGATGTTACGCCACCCTATAATAGTAGCATAAGTATTACTATTATCAGTCATTCTATTAGCTGGGTTTTTAATCTTAACTCTTGTGCCCCTTTGGCGGTACTTGCTATTCGGGGATGACCCCGCTGGTTTTGTTTGGCCAGATCTCGTAGCAGAGCCGGAGGACACGATCTTCCTTCCTGACATCCATGGTGCATACTAGGAGCATGGCGGTCCGGAGACTCGAGTGGGTTTCGTCTCCACCACTCTTGCTTATACTTTTGCGGCGTCTAGCCACCGGCACCTGTTAGCCGGATTACTTGATATTTTGTGTCAGTACATAATTGTAATTAAACAGACTGCAGCTGTGTATAATTTTGTACTCCTGACTCTCTGAGATAGCTAAATTATAAAGCTAGTCTCTCATGACCATTTTGATGAAGCGTCGGGGACGCCTTACTGCTTTATCTTTAATGTTCATTTAATTGCTGATGTGACTTGATTGATTGAGACATAGAACTCCGTGGGACCATAGGAGACTTGATTGTAGCATGTACCCCCTCGTCTCTCGACAGCCACGATCGCCGTATGACGTTACGTACCTCATATGGAGTAGCTGGCCTAGTCCGTCTCGTATTTCGGTACTGGGGCGTGACAATTACTGTCATTTCTGACAGTCTGTCAGCCGTCATATCCGTAACACGACGCTCGAGAGATATTTGTCAGTTATTGGGAGATATGGCGTATTCGAGAAGATTGAAGATAGCCACGTGTCTATTTCTCCAGTCATATGACTCCTCATCAAGGCAGCGTATGTACTTCATACGACTCCTCATCAAGGCAGCGTATGGACTTCATACGACTCCTCATCAAGGCAGCGTATGGACTTCATACGACTCCTCATCAAGGCAGCATATGTACTCCATATGACTCCTCATCAAGTGAGCGTATATACTCCATACGACTTCTTGTCACCCAAGACAGCGTATGGACTCCATACGACTCCTCTTCAAACAAGACAGTGTATGCTAGTCATGCTTCTCCAAAAGATAGCGTATCAAAGCAAATGCATTCAGAATGACTTCAAATGTACAGTCAACACACGTTCTCATGTGTCTTGTATTCAGTTATCCACTCATTCAGAAGTTATGCAACATGGCATTCATGCCATCAATCTCTCCTGGATATACTCTACTACTCTCAACCGCACTCCAACGTGTCTCCACCAAAATTCGCCACGCGTCCCTGCAGTTATGCACACGTCAAGTAACTGACTGAGCGTATGCCCAAGCAGTTATCCAGAACTCTATAAAAGAGAGTTTCTCCACCTTCAACAAACATCAGATTCAATTCAGAGAGAACAGAGAGATTGCCCAGTTGCTGTCCAAGTTCTTCGAGATCCGAGCCTTCTTCATCGCATCGTCCAAGGGATAAAGTGATCGTCTTCTAGATCAGATTCCTACAGTTATAATTTTATCAGAAACACAATAAATAAATAGAATTTATTTATGGAAAACATGTATAAATGGTTTCTACTAGGATCACCAACCTGTAGGCTTGACCTAGTTTGTACCTTAGAATTAGGGAGTAATTCTAGTTACTAAAACTGACGTTACGATCTTGTAGGTTCTGATCTGTAAACCCCAGCAGTCACATTCTGGTTGCTGTCAAGTCAGGAAATACTTTGAGGCAAGTTTTCATATTTACTCCATACTTGTGTTTCCATTTTAATAATTAAATGTTATACAAACATTGATTACATGTAGTCTAGTTACACTGAATCACCGTGGTTCCCTCTCGGACTCCACGTAGGAAGTTAGATAGCTGGATGGCTATCTTGACATATTGATTATTGACTCATTGCTCGGGAATTGCTTGGGGAAGTAGTATAACGTCTGTGAGCAAAGCCAAAACTTGCTCGTTTCTCGTCTACGCTAACCCCAACTTCACTGTGGTTGAGCCGTACCGTATACTATTCGTTTCGGCCGAAACGTTAGTATACATATTGCCTCACCAGCCGGTCACATGCCCTGTTATATACTCAAACACTAGCCTAGTATTACATCATGCATGACATTGATCTTTTTCACACTTGCTAGTCTCATTTTACTATTTTAAATACAAATTATAATGTTTCATAAATGACTCGCATTTTTCATTTAGTTATTATCTTAGGAACGCTAGTTGTGGATGTGGTATGTTACTTGCTCCCTCCTGACTGGAGACAACATTTTTAGGTGACTGTGACGAAGAGGAGCTGCCCTACTGTACTTTCTACAGAACAGACTCAGGTCTCGCAGAGGCTGAACCAGGAACCCCAGAATCTTAGCTGTTGGATTAGCACTTTCTTTTTTTAAACAATGTAATAAATAAATTTTCTTTTGAATGTTCTTATTAATGGTGGTTACTTTCAGACTCACTTTCAATTCAATAAAATTTTATTTTCGTTAGATCTTCTGCATGTTTGTGTTTCACTACTTGATACAGCTTACTGCCGCCGTCTCACAACGGTGCAGGCTGTGCATGATCCGACTAGACCCAGATTATTTGGGACAGGTCGTGACAGAGAGATTATGGTTGCCTCCTTTTTGTAATGTTTTTAGAATATAGATTATGATTAGGAAACATCGATATAGCCTCAAATCTGCAATTAGAACCATTGAGGTATTCCTATATATGTAAAAATATTCAATCCAAATCATTAATGTGTTTTATTTTATATAGAAATATTCAATCAAATTTTATTGAAATATTTTTATTATATATAGGAATATCTAATCCGACTTTAAGGTATGTTTTACATAAGTTGAAAATTCCATCAGCTCGAACTGTCAAGTTAAAAAATGCACCTAACAAATAATAAAAAAAAGGTTCCTTATAAAGGCACTTCATTTTTTGATCAGAGCTAGCCCATTTTAAACTTTGTATTATTTACAAGTTTGCCATTGAAGAAATTGATCAGGGCTATTCCACTCTTTGGTATAAGTCACTAGTGCAAACAAGGACTGTCCAATTTTTTGGCAGCCCTACATACAGTAAGGACTGCCAGAAAAATGGACAGTCCTTTGTTTCACATGCTGTAACTTAGGACTGCCCAGTTTTCTGGCAGTCCATTCAGTTTGTAGGACTGCCAGAAAATTGGACAGTCCTTGTTTGCACTAGTGACTTATACCAAAGAGTGGGATAGCCCTGATCAATTTCTTCAATGACAAAATTGTAAATAATACAAAGTTTAAAATGGACTAGTCCTGATAAAAAAGTGAAGTGCCTTTATAACTAACCTAAAAAAAAAGGTTCCATTGTTTCGAAGAGTCGATATGGATTTTCCAACCGAAATTTTTTTAAAAAAAATTCTCCACGTAGTGGCAAACAATATTTAATATTTGCCCACACTACGTACAAAAGCCAATTGATCACGAGTAAGCATGCAAAGGAATTTTCCACGATTATTTGTGAAGGGAAATAGTTTAATTCAAGACTGCATTCATGTGTATAGTCAAAGGCTTTGGTTTCTATACTGTTAGAAGAATGTGTACACAGTGTGTGGTGCAAGAGGACATTGGAAAGTTACAAAAGTTTCATATATGTAGACAACTATAGAATTGTGTGTATAGTCAAAGGCGTTGGTTTCTATATTGTTAGAAGAATGTGTGTACACAGTGTGTGGTGCAAGAGGACTGGGAAAGTTACAAAAGTTTCATATATGTAGATAACTATAGAATTGTGTATAGTCAAAGGCTTTGGTTTGTAAATTGTTAGAAGAATGTGTGTCACAGTGTGTGGTGCAAGAGGACATGGGAAAGTTACAACAGTTTCATATATGTAGACAACTATAGAATTGTGAGTGTATATTAAAAAAAAATCTAGCACTTGATTGATACAACAAGCTAACATAATGCTTCTAAAATCTAAAGGCTACACATTAGAAATATCTATCAATAAGTTGTCTTTTAACTATAGCTTTTTAACATCTTGTCCCAATAATACACTGAAATGAACATAAGTAAACAATTTATAAGTTGAACAATTTAACTGATCCGTACGTGCTGGAATTAAAATTTTTTTTTTTTATAAGTTGATAAATACATTGAAGATTGACCAACACTAGAGCAAAATCTTGACAACACTAAATAGTGACCATATTTTTACAATCATTTTCACCTGTTAGGGCAATACAATCGTCTATAGAAAATCAAAACACTGACTATATAAAATAAATCACACAATAGGAAGTTCATTTTTTATTGTTGTTATTTTTAAAAATTAAAAGGGTTTTGAAAGCAGTATATCGCGTTTTCAGAACATGTTTAAATGAACGTGCTTATTAGGAAAATAGTAGAACATATGCTACAATTTTGTTTCTTGTGAAAAATAAAAAAAAGGAAACAAGTAAACCAGGCGGTACCTAATTTGTCTTGTTTATAGATATAGAAATATGTGTAAAAGGACCAAAATGTTCCCAAATTCTAATGCCTCCTTTGGTTGGTGAAAAGGAAAGAATTTTTGTTTGTTTTTAGCATAGACAAAAAGAATTATAATTTCATCAAATTTTTCCGATATTTAAGAAGGTCAGGAATATAGTCATAAAGCTCTTTTTTTAGCATGAATATTTTAGTCCTAAATTTTGGTGGAGGGACCATTTTATTTTCTATTTTATTTTCTTTTGATAACTATTTTTTCTACTCATTTTCTCTTCAAAATACAGAAAATAAATGACTTTGTTTTTTCCAAATCCAAATTTCCTGAACCAAATGTGGGCTAAGAGTATTTTCTAGAATCGTTCAAAAGGTTTATTGCCAACAACATTAATAAAATAATTGGAATAGACTAACACATACAAAGAAAGAAACACACATATTTCTAGACGTTAACAAACATGTATGAAATTCTAAAATTTCGGTACTATCTATCTATTTTTTTTTTTTTTTGAAATCCCACTCACACACAATTGGGGGGCTCGAACCTTGCCGGTCCCTCCGGGTGTCCGCTCTAAT